>DWDV01000401.1:0-17170 GCA_018245615.1 Mimoniades ocyalus | reverse complement strand
TACAACAATAATCAAATATGCACTGGTAGGTCGGATCAAAACAAATTATCTTCGAAACGTGGTGAAGTCGGAACCAGCTTCAACACACCATCCTTCGCTTCACATTCGTAACCGTGACGACCCGTCAACAATCAATTTCAGTGTTGACAATCTCAGCTCCGTCCGTCAATCAATACACCCAAGTCGATTAACGACTTCACGTTTCGTTTTTCGCACTGCGACATATATATACGTATTATTTGCTTTTTGATACTTCAAACTAAAAGATGAACAAGTAAATTAATATTACATTTTAATCCAGTTCCAAACTATACTAAATTTAAGGGCTCTACCTCTGAGGAAAACTAGTTTAAAAATGACATACAAATTCGTACTGAACAAAACACAAAGAACAAGGTAGTGATATAAAAATGTGGTGGTACATACCATACATCACATACATGAAGTTCCTGTGGAATAAATATTTACTGAGTGGAATGTTAACTTTGACTGTTCATGGTGCTAACAATGTAATTGTTCACTGAAATATGCTCATTAGCATACATTACAGAACATCATGTGATAATTTATCACAATAATATGCCCACATACCGTAAGCTACTGTTAGCTGTTGCTGACTCTGTTCTTGCTCATTCTCTTAACATATCTCTACAAGTAAACGTAAAAGAAATAAAATTAATATGACAATATATAGGCCTTTTCAGGTTAACATATAATTATTCAGATGCTATGGATGTTAGATATTTACATCAGGAATTCAAATCAACACGGATCTAAGGATCAGCAATCTATATTAATCACAGCTGCATAAGATATTTTGATCAATTACAGTTGGACATGACTTAATGCATTAATTCTACATGTCCATTAAATACCTACCGTATATGGGACATGTCTTGTCATTATACATAGTAACAATAACATTAGCAGTGCATTAAAATCGAGCCTACAAACAAAACACACTCTGTATAGTGTGATCAATGATAATGTGCAATTAATCATGTTTATCAATGATTTGTTAGGAGTGATGCACGTGGAAGTGTGGCAAATATTGTAAAACACTGTGCATACACACTACACTGCTCTAATGATCTTGTTCATTACATAAACACCACCACTAACACCTACACATACATACATATATACAATATATTTATATATCAAAGTCTCATGTCACAATGTTTGTTTCCACTAATCTCCAAAACCACTGGGCCTATTTTAATTAAATTTTGTCAATTGTTTGGTCCAACTTAAAAGATGGGATCGTTTTTATCTCTATTAGTAAACATAGTTTTTTTTCACTGCGAATTTAAGGTTTTTTTATAAATAAAGAGTTGCATTCACTTTTAAGTTATATAAATTTACGACTACAAAATTTTTAAGTGTAGTATGTATTCAATAGATGGATAGATAGATTCAATTTCAATTTCAAATATTATTTTCTTGTTGTCACACTCCAATTTAGTCCACCTGCCTCACATACATGCAACATACACAACATGCGTCTTCAGATTTTTGTGTAAGTTGTTAAGCAGTATGTACGAAGTTCGCAGCGTCATCTGGTATATATATGGTATATAGTATGGTAATGCTGCAAGTATCGACGCGATTTTTATTCTACAAAAGAAAGCAATAACAGCTATTTATGATCTTCGATGTCGCGAGTACCTACAAGAACTGTTTAAAACAATTACAATTTTGACTGTGCTTAGCCAGTATATTAATATTATGTATGCAAAAAATACTATTTAACTTTGGTAAGGAATAATAGTAGAGGGAATTTTAATACTAGAAATAAAGATAAATTGGCCATACCGCACTTTCGCTTAATCAAGGTGTCTCATTCTTTTATGGGGAACAAAAAGTGTTCTATTGAACCAATTTTGAATGAATGACATTTGAATTTGAATTTGAATATGTAGATGGACTTTTAAAGTACGTGTACATAGTGATGTTCCTAAATAATGAATGATCATTCAAGTCAATTAGTAGTCATATTATAAAACTCCATTATATTGCATGGGTTTCTTAAAATTAAAATGAATAAAACTTGTATCTTGCTGAATAAGCGCCTTTTGCAGACTACCCATATGTCAGAAAAAGTATGAAGAAATATACAGTACTCAGGTGTCCTGAAAACATTTTCCTTCACAAGGTGATACTTAATGTCACAAGTGAATATAACTTGAGAGGCACACGCCAGAGTTTGAAGCTCATATCTCCAGAATAAACAGTTCAAATCTATGCTGTTATAAATTTCATGGTCTTATTTAATCTTTATCAACTTATTTATATTTTATAGCCCTATTTATATTTTATAGGCTTATCATAGTGAAAATGCATAATCATATATTGAATCACCATTATGGCTTATGGTAAACTCCACATAACATATAACATCACACTTTTATTTCCCGGAAAGGGTAGGGGTAGGTAGACAGTGTACTTCAGTCCCACAGTTCACCCGTTAGGTTACACATCCCACAATAGAATGAGGGGTGCACCTATTAGCATATCCCAGCACAAATTCGGACTGTGCTCCTATTGAGAATTTGAAGTTAGAAAAAACCCAATATATAGTCCAAACGGGGTATTGACTCCAAGACCTCTTGATGAGCAGTTGAGTTTGGACCCCTTGTACAATGCTGTTGTCAAAATTAAAAGACAAATGTAAATTGAAAATTAACAGGGTTGCACCTCAGTGTAAAAAAAATTATACAGAAACCCAGGGTATGTTACTATACCTCTGATTAGCACCTAACATAATAACTACTCCCAATACAAAACAAGAACACAAGAACTTTTCCATTATGTTAAATTTGAAAATTACATCACCCACAGCTATCAACAACTATATTTGGGTGGCACTGATTAATTGCACAAACATAGATAAGTACTTATACATACAACACAATGAGCTCATTTCAATTGCACTCAAGTATTGGTGGGACGATGCAATGATTGTTGACAACCACAAAGTGGTCACAACCTAGTGATATACATATCAACCACCCCATTAGCTGTCTGGTCTTCAACCCAGCACACACCTTTGTGCACATAAATATGTGTGTATTTCAGATTAAACAATGACAATAATGAAGGAAAATAACATAACAACACAGCTTTATTTTACTGTAGGGTTACGCAGAGGAGTGTACTACTCCCACTCTTCACCGGTCATATTATGCATACCATTGAATAGAGGGTGTGCCTACTGCCATATACTGAGCACAGATCCAAACAATGTTGCCCCACAGTGACAGTAACAGAAATTATTGCTGGGGAACTTACACTCATTAAATATGTATTGTTTTCTAAGACGCATGCAATCTGCCCGTCCATGCTGGAGTAATGTGGACAACAACTCAACTGAATTCTTCTCATCATGAGACAAGGCTGTTGTCCATTGGCTCAACAAAGTAGTGAAACCAAAGTGTTTTGCTGGTGTGAGCTCATTCTGGTTATGTAAAAGTTTTTGTTTATTGCTTTTAAAGATAGAACAAAAAGTAGTCTCTCTTCAACTGGCTTATTACTGCAAGCATGAGTAGACACAGGCTTACATTGTATCTGTCCTCCTATGCTGTTTATATTTAATAGTTGTAATAGAACACAGAGTATACAAGTGGAAATTTATGTGACTGGCAGAGGCTACATATGAAGAGCTGTAGATTGAGCTCAGAGTTGTGTGATTAGAGATGCTTCTGTCAAGCAGTGAATGGGAATAAGCTGATGATGAAGAATACCATGCAACATAGAAGATTAATCTGTTGTTAAAAACTTGCACAAGAAATGATCTGGCTTGTCTTGCAGCTCACAATTTTTTAATACCTCTTCAGTTTATAGTATTTCAATTTATAGTAAAATTTATCTATGGAGAATTTAGACTATAGAGAACATTAACATTTAGTTTTAGAATTATACTGCCGCGAATGATAATTAGCGATGTCTTAATTGACGTTGACCTCATTTGCCAATCACTGACCGAAATTATTCAAGGCCAAACAAAACAAACAACTTGATCTTAGTGACGAGCTAACGGGAAGGAAATATTAATACTCCGGTATGACCTTCGCCACTCACCTTGCCTAGCTTCTCCACGGGGACAAGAGAAGCTGGCTGCTGCGGCTCTGGCTTTTCGATATCTCCACTGGACGCGGACCGAGAACCTCGCGTAGACCCTCGCGGGGTGCTGGTCCCACTTCCAGGTGGATCACTTGCAGCCTTCTCATGACTGTTATGACTCCCCATCACTACACACTAATAACACGATATTAATTTCAATACAACGATTTAGATTACTTTGCTGATATGTTACAAGAGTTGTATTAATGGAATCAAAAATCGGAATGAACGAATACAATATAAAATAAAATTTCAAGTGTTTGACAGCTGTGCAGTCATCACATCACAGTATTATATATGTCATTAGCTCCTTACTCATTTGTGAGTATCGTACAACCGGTACAAAGTAACAGGTAATAGTCATGTGGTCTAAATATATTATTAAGGACGAAATGATTTTAAAATAAAATTATCCGCAAATAAAAAAGTCACAAAGAAAATATTTTACACTTGTGCAAGTAAAGGTAAAGATAAAAATTTATGTACAAAATAAATCATACGTGTCATATTGGGGGATTAAAAATCATTTGCCATGTTTTAAATTATAATAACATAACAGCTGATTTGGACACAGATAAATAACGACTTTGAAGTTTGAATTGAATTTGACATTCTAAAATGAATTTGTGCAAATTCAATACTACATGTTCAGAATGATTTAATACCAAATTGGTAAAGTAGATTGCATAAAAATGGCCGTATTTGCGGCACATTTGACACGAACCTTGCAGGGAACACCGTCAATCTTCCAGATAGCAGCACAAGACGCTCTTGGCTCTACAGTAAAGCCGGCGCTCCGTAGGCTTATCGAGGTTCAGATAATATTAATCGCATCCAATTTTGCAAAATATCGTAACCATTTACAAGCTGTAAATCACCAATCATTTGGAAACCGTCTAAACATTGTAATTGTGGTTTGTAGCACGTGGTAAACATCATGAGAATTATGGACAAAAGCGCCCTTTTGGGAACCCATGTCCAGCAGTAGACTGAGACAGACATGATGATGATATTAAGCTTTTCACCTTTGTACTTATCTGCATTCCTCAGCCAGGGTTACACTTCATGATATCAAAAGACAATTGCAAGAAAAATAATAGCAAAAATTTTAATTTCAGTATTTAGCATCAGTGTACCCCAACAAGTGTGGCTGGTGTGAACATTGGTATGATGAATTGTATCTGCTGTTCGACTGCTGCCTGCAGTACCACTATTTGAAACATTATGGTCAGTATTCACTGCCTTCTTGCTTTGCTGTCAAATATATAACAAGAACCCACTTCAAATGCCTCTGTAAAGGTTTAACTGAATATAACAACTAGGTAGGTCTTGACTAGGCATGTGTGGTTAGTCTTGTGATACATCTGTGTTTTATGTTAGGTGGGATCACTGTCAATCACTAGCTATCATATCTAAAATAAAATAATTCTAAAAGATTTTTGTACATAAAATGTTTTATACATATGTGCATTGTTCGGTGTTGGGGCAGAATGATAATACATTCCCCGACTCTGTGCAGGGATACAGACTGTTGTAAGAGGCGACTAAATCCTGTGCAGGCACAATTACTTCCTGTGACCTCCTATGGGCAGCAGCACAGCTGGTGCGAAAAGCTGCTTTCTGTAATACGCAACCCCCATGCTCAGCATGGAGATTATTGGCACAATCCCTCAAGAGAGGCCTATGTCCATCACTGGACTACAATAGGCTGATGATGATGATATATGTATCTGTATGGTAATGTGGCTACTTGGGTCAATAAATGGAAAGTGAATAACATGAGCACATTTTAGGTTAACATGCTGCATCCTAGGCTGCATTTCACTGGCTAACAGGTGAGAGAGTAAGCAAACCAAGATTTATATGTAGTAAAGAAATTGTTAGTATGTAGACAACATTACTGTTGAACTGTTACAATAAGGTCAAATAATATCCCATCTTTTGTTTTAGCCGGGTCCTTCTCTGAATGTTTTTATGGTCTACTTCGTGTGCCCATTGTGCCAGACAGTGAATTTAGCTCAGGGCCGAGGTTACCTGAACTCTTGGAAAAAGGATCCCTGGCTTTTCTAGTGCTGGTGCCATATATAAGAGATAAGCTAGAGAGGATAATTGAGAGATGGAGGGAAGCTGATGAAGAGGGGAGACTTCAGAAGGTATAGTTTCTTAATCATGATATATATAAAATTAAGCGCACTATTAAGATTAAGTGTCACTTCCTATAATGGTAAATAAAAATATTGTGAGCAAACCTACCCACCTAAAATTTGTGTATAATTCCTTTAAGAGGTATCAAGTCAATGGCCTCAATAGGCATGATAACAGTATCCAAGAATCTCCAAAATATGATTTCATCTTAAGTAATAAGATTTACAAACCGTAAAAAACCAAGTTATTTTTAGATTATAATCATGATCAATATTGATAAAATAAAACCAACAAATACTGCAATCCGCCATGATAGTTTGAACACTAATTAGGGCGTGTGACGTCACGAATGTGTAAACATCGATGATTTCGTTGGAACTCAGAACTTTGTACTTTAGTGCGTTTAATTGCTTAATTTCGAAATACAAAGATCAATCTTTAGCCATGGAACCAGGGTTTTCCAAGGCAAATAGCAATAACTTGCTTAGAATCGATTTGTTGATGCGTTTCTTGCATCAAAGAAAGACTTGCTTAGCAGCATTCAGGAATGTTAAGACCTCCATGTAAGCATAAAAAATGCCTATAAAAAACAACTATTTATAAGTTTAAACACGATAACAGTTTAAATTTGATGTAATATGAACTATATGTAAATCACTTAATATTAGGGGTTTCATCCTGTAATATCCCCATCAAATGATACGCCATATAATTTTCCGTATCGTCTGATAACTGGAAAAAGGCTTAAATAGTAATTAAAATAAAACAAATAGAGATTAATTATAATCAAAATACGAAATCTAATGTACCAAATTCATTCTTCGTATTTATACACGAAATATAATAATTACACGTACATTGTATTCGCAGCAATATATAGTAGAATTAAGACTTATAGCTGATGGATCTCTCCATGCAAGTTTAAGCTACTTATTTCGTACCGTATTCTCGTGAGGAACCTAAACAAGTAACTTGCTGGATGTTTTTAAAGATGTGTTTTCACACTGCGGAACTACACGCAATTTATATACCCTGGAATTCATAATTTAAAACGAAAAATAGCAACTAAATATCTGTTCCTGTATCATAACTTTACTGTTGACGTACAGTTTACACGGCCGTGACGTAATCAGGCGACGCCATGACACCGGCAAGCGTTTAAGCGGCAATTTAAAATTTAAAAGGCAATATTTATATATTAAACCTTTATATTTTACAAAAATAAGATATTTTTTGCAAAAAAGAGATACCTACTTTCAAACATCATAGAACAGTTTTTCAAAATCAGTCATCATGCCTATTGTCTGTGACGGGTATAAGGAGAAAATGTATGTATATCGCGTCCCAAGTTTTAAATATCGAGACATCGGTAAGAGGTGGCCAGTTTCACACGTTATTAGTAATATTTTCAGAGTACTACTGAGCAGTTGGAACAACTTCGGTATACAGAGCCCAACAGGTTGTCGTGGTTTTTATTTTCAGATCTATGGAACCACTTGTAAGGGCTATGTGTAGCATGTATCAAAATTATCTTTAAATAATTGCACATCGTGTGCCTGTAGTGAAGATGCCGTTCCCTAAATAGTAATATGACGGAATTGCACGGAACGTAGATGTTGCGGCTAAGGATTACAATCCCGCAACGCATTCAATCCCGCGCGATCGATATGCGTGATTGGTCAATCCCGCGTGGGATCCTGCGGGATCCCGCATTTTTTTATATTATATTTAAAATTGAATTAAAACTACAGGTTTTCTTAAAATATCAACAAATCAACTTGGTCGTACTTTTTCGGATTTTGCAAATAAATGAAAACTCCTGTCAAGGCAGTGTGATCTTATTGAATACGTTCATGGAGACTTAAAGTGTTTAATTTTTTAATAGCTTTACACTGTATGCTTCTTCAATATTTAACTACCTTATTTTTCTATTCGCCCAGTGCTTAGCGATCCTGACTGCTGGATCAACAGTCGCGGGCACGGTTCCCAACCGGGACAAAATAAATATTTGTTAGATAAACACGAGTATCTATTTTGTGTTTGGATGACAATGTGTATATATGCGTATATTCAAAAATGTATATAATTTATATGATAATTAGGAGTCCGATGACCATAAAACAGGCTCAGTCTAGTTTTAGAGTCAGCTGGCTGTGTCACAGTTCTCTTAAGGTATTATTATTATTAGCTACATTGGGTTATGACATAGAAATCGTTAGAATTTTGTAACAGATGACCGTTTTATCTCATACATTAATGTTCTTGTATAAATCTGTCTTATATCGACTTGCTTACGGACTAATAGAAAAAAAACTACGTCAATTATATTATATGCCTGTGTTATAACTAATATGGTGACATTTGAGTGGTAAAACTACCTCATTGGTCGTTTTGGTTGAAACCGTGGTGACTGTTGGCTTCAAATCCCGGATCGGGCACTACTGGATTTTTCTATTTCATATTTTCTAGTAGTGGTTCGGAGTCTGGAAATATTGGTGTATTGGATTAGACTCACCACCGATTCCATACGGGACGTCATCGTCACGGGTGAAAAGTGAAAGTGTACTATATTCCTCTGCTTACCTCTTTGGGAATTACCTGCGTAATGTTACGTTATTTGTTACGATATGGTGATATTATTGTACAGTCATTATCAGAGTGCAACCGTTCCCCGGTGAGCTACGGGTCGCCTCTAGAACGAAATGTGTTAAAAGTCTTGGTTGCCAAGCTACCCATGTGCGGGTTGATAGACTTCATATGCCTTGCGTTTTGGAGAACTCTGTTATGTATCGGGCTCCTCACGATGGTGTCCTACATCGTCATAGCCAGTGTTAATTATTTTCAAAACGATCGTTCTTATTAAAAAAAAACCAGTCTGAGTTAGAATATAGTTTTATATCAGTAGATATGAACAAATATATAGGTATATGTATTTTGTTCAAACATTTTAACAGCGTCCAGTACGACTTCTATGACGTATGTGACGGCGCCAAGAGATGTGAGTAGAATTTGTTCATTCCGAGCAAATGTACGCACAGATTTCAAAGTTTGCGCTCAAAACACACAGATGGCGATTCCTTTGAAGTCGAATCTATTTTTTTTGGCTGTTCTAACATTTGGCGAGTGTAAATAGATCCAGTAGGTGTTTATGTTTTATGACTGTGTTGATCCAAAAATTATATACTTAAATATTATTTGCTGAAATATCATTTAAAAAAAACTTATGACAAATGATGTTCATGCGAATCGAATGTCTTGTAAATTTTGCAACATAATAATATTAATTACAAAAAATTCTGTGTCAGTTTCAAAACCCCTACGGAATCGGAACAACGTTGGAAACGGTTTTCTTGAAGGAACAAGGACTTTTAAGGACATGTACGTTGGTTGAGCAAAGATTTGCAGACTACACACATCTTATAGAACATTATGGAGAACAATCAGACTCGTGGGTTTTTACGACATTTTGGTCCAATTTTAAAGCAAGAGATATTCAGCGTATTTATTAAATAATAAACAGTTTGATATTTCAATTTCGAATAGTTTTATTCATTATAAAGTACATACGTGCGTTTTCTGAAAGTCATGCATAGTCAATGGTCATATATATTTATCATTCTCACATAACTATTAATGTAAAGACAAGCGTAACGAAATTCAACGAAAAAATATTTTAGGTTACCACATCATGAAAACAAACAACGAGAAATATTATAATAAAAAAAAACTTCAAAAAATTCCCCACCGATACGTCAATCGCCTGTCACATTATTCACATGTCACAGTTGTGACACATCAATGATTTTTATATTGAGTTACATAAGACATAGTAAGTATTGTTATCCGATGAGCTACTGTTTCAACATTAGCATGTATTGTGTAGCATGTATCGTAGCGCCGAAGACGTCCGTGGTCGAATGTTTTTTGCTCACAAAAATGCGGTTTGGCGACGTCCGGGCCGGTTCTGTTCTGATATTTCGTACCATATTAAACGATATTTCTCAATCGGGACGTTTGTGCATCAGTTCTCTGTAGTTCGTTAGTAAATACAAATTGCCTATGTGCAGACCCGCGGCAGCAGCCACATGGCAGAGTGGGCCTCAACCCTTCTCTTCTGAAAGGAGACTCAGGTCCAACAATGGGTAGATGAAAGGGTTAATAATGACGATGGTATATAATGTAGTACAAGTGTGGAAATGAACAGTGCGAGCGAGGCTAATGAACTGTAATATAATATCCATCTTTTTTTTCCTTATATTCTCCTTTTGTTACAAGAAAAAATATTAAGACGACTATTTATTGTAAAGTGTCTATCAAAGCATCGGAATTATGCAAGCGGATATTTTAAACATAAATATACAAATGTAAATTAATTATTCAGACTTTTACAGCGTAATAAAAATTTTGCCAACAACTGCGTTAAATTTTTAATACCGCACACTGGTTTGTACGCTTAATAATAAAGAAAAGTAGGGCTTAATAATTCTTAAAAAATTCTTAATTTGCAAATTTTTGGCCAGTACTCATATAAATTTCATAAAAAGATTTATAAATATGTAAAAACAAAAAAAGTCGAAAAAGAAGAATTCATTATTTATTTATATTAAATTAAAACAAGAATATAATAATACAATAAAACTAAAAAAATAAACAATAAATGAAGGAAATTTTATTTTTATACTTATATCGTTCGAACCATGTAACGAAAACATTATTTGAATAAATAAAATTCTAATGTGTATTACCATGTAACTCAAAGTTCAGGGAGCTCTTCTATACAGTACATTTAATATTTGTACACAAAGTTTACGCCCGATAAGTATTTACAGTAACCTGACGTAAAATACAAAGATAACGGATACCTTTTGTATTTAACTAACAACGTCACGCTCGATAACAACATAACAATGGGTTGAAATAATTGTACATGTTAATAAATATATTAAAGTAATTTATTGTACATTTTAATCACATCCTTCTTGCACACGTACTTTTAATGAAGTACTTTTAATGTCACGGCTGTAATCCCCGAAGCGCTAGGCAGAGGAGTGTAGTACACTCCCACGTTTCAGTAGTTATGTCAACGTACCACTGTGGAGTAGGTGATGAACCTATTGCCGTACACCGGGCACATTTCTAAGCTCCGAGCCACTATTAGAAAATTGAAATTAGAAAAATGCAGAAGTGCCCGACCCGCGATTTGAACCCAGGACCTCTCGATCGGCAGTCACACTTGCATCCAACACATTTATTCTTAAGATGTAAAAATTATTTAATGCCGGTACTTGGATGAAGTTTAATAGTATATGACACTGATTATAGGTATCTTAATTTGTGGATAACGAATATCGTAATTAGGTTGGATTAAGTATAACAGTGGGGTGCGTGAAAGGAGCCTCCCCGAGCGGCGACTATGTCTAATTAAGTACGAACATACTCGTATACTGCGATTAATCCTTTCACCATGATGGGATCACTCACGATCAGCTGTCGACTCGACGAAGAAGTAGAAGTGTAACAGTTATTTTTTTTTTATTCCTGAAAAAAATCCTCAATATCCTGAATAAAATTAAATTAGATGCAGTCTGAAATATTTTAACTGTAATAATATTTTTCATTAGTAAAGTTATATCACAAATGATCCTTGAATAGAATTACTTGAGATGGCACATAGTATGGAAATTATTTTGTTTGCTCAGGTCATATACATATATAAATAATCTGTTTAATTTTTACGATATTGAACAAATACGATGTATAATAGAATAATGTGAAGAAAAATATGTTGTAGGTACATATTATTCATTAATATTTTTGTACTATGTTAATTATACAATAGACATCATACAAAGTATGTACTCGTACTCGTATATACATACAGCTTTCATTTCACTCAAATTCGATCACATCAAAGCAAAAATGTATATTTAGGGGTAGTAGTAGGGGCCAAGTGTGTACAATCCTATTAGTAAATATCAATTATAAATAATACTACTTTATGTATATTGATAACAAACATACGGACAGAAAACAAGTCTAGAACATTCTAGATAAACGCTATGCTAAATCTTATCATTGCGATGACAACGAGTGCCGCTTGTGACGGATTGCAAAAGATTAGGTACAATATTTACGTTACAATTCAAGGTTAAGGCGCTATGCACAGTTAGATGTACTGCCATCAATCTTCGAGGCTTCCTAAAATGAAATATTCACAAAACGTCATGTCATTCTATGAATTCCTTGCACTCATTTTACGTTTCCATCACAATAAAAGTTTAAAAATGAGTTGGGATATGTATTATTTTATTATACATATTTTTAAAGGTCGACAGATAGTGTAAAGATTGTAAAATATACGATATACTCCTATGTAGTTAACTCTTCTTATGAAAAAATACGTGCTTTTGCTGGATTTTAACCCAAAAACGCTTGGAGTGAGAGGTGGAATTACCAACCACTACGCTATCACTACTTTTATATAGTATAGAAACTAAATTGAAATTAAAAATATTTATTCATTTCGAGCCACATGAAACGTCAAAAACACAAAGGTGCAGGTGCGGTCCAAAGGAACAAAAAATAAGTCACCAGAAAAAAATCGACGTTTTAAGAATAAAGTGTATTTTTCTGCTAAGTGTACAATTGCTTTGTGTACATAAGGTAATTCATTAACAATGTCAAAATAATGTTAAAAATGATGTACAAGGAAGGGTTAACATGTCCCATTTGTGATATTAAACCATGAAAATATACCGAATACCTATATGAATTGTTATTTTCAATGTTATAAAACTAGTTTGTAATGTGTGGCATTGTATGTTAGAACTTTCCAGGTAATACTGAACGGCGAAGGTATTATATTGCAATGTACTTACCACTTTTTTGTGTTACAGAAGTAGCAAAAACATCGACACACTGTTGGATACTTAAATTAAGGACCTAATTACAGCAGATGAAGATCTCTTTGTCATTATAAAAAATATCAGGCATTCTGTACAGTTCTTAATTAACCCTATCACCTACAAGATATAATTTCGATCCCTACGCCTCAACAATGTGTAAAATTTCATATTTTGAAAATGTAGGTATCACTCGAAGATTAGACAATATTAGGATATTATCACAATTCGAGCTAAAAGAAATATATTAATATGTGTAGGAACTCTGAATATATCTGATCTTTGTCATTTCGATTCAGAATATTGACAGAAGCTTCTAAATAATTCCAATTTTGTTGTATAATAACGGGATAAGTTCTCAGTGGGCTTCATTGCATTAAGTTCTGACGACTGTTGTAGAAAAAAATTAATGTCATGCGGTCGTGAATATTAATAGTGAGAATATTAATTTAGTGAACCAACCTTCCTCTCTTAGTTATAAGGTTTTAATCTTAAGACGAATGAAATAAATACGTAACATGCTATTTTTAATTTAACAATAATCTCTCACGTTCTAGAGTCTAACACTATTCTAGCCTAGTCTAGAGTCGAACACTGTTATGCTTGACACAGATCATCGTCCAAACGAATTCAAGTGTATGCAAATGAGCTTATATCATATCGAATATAGTGTTACTTTTTTTGTCTGACTTTCTCGTTGGTCGAGTAGATGCAAACGCGAGTATTGATCGAGAGGGCCTGGGCTCGTTTCCGGGGATAGGATACTTTGGTATTTTTCTTATAATTTCTAGTTGACGTTTCTCGGGAGTGTAGATTTGTGTGCATGGCAATAGACTCACCCGCTGTTCCATCTTGCGACGTAAACTGGTCAAACGTGGTCAAACCTCCTCGGGGATTACAGGAGTGATTGTACATTTTTGTTTTAATATGAAGAATGTAATAACGGCCCATGGTACGAGCCTGTAAACAGAATAATTTAAATACGTGGGTTTCATTATAGAAGTTAATCTTATTAAAAATATATACTACTAGCTGTGCCCGCGACTTCGTCCGCGTGGATTTTTTTATTTAGAAATCAATTAAGAAAACATAAAAGTGTTTTTAATACAAAGAACCTTTTTTTAAAGTACTTCTGTGTATTTACTACATATACTATAGTAACATTTCCTACTACATATACTATAGTAACATTATAAAGAAGCGCGGCAAGGTACCTAGCAGCTATCGACACTGTCGCCCTCCCCCGCCTCACCGCGCCGTACACTGCACGCCCGCGCCGTGCGCGCGTGGTATCATTATTTATTATTTTAAAAACTTTAATAAATCTTTATATATTGGTTGAAATGAAATACTGTCAAGGGCGATTATGTTCAAAAATAAGTGCCTGTGATAAATAACTTATTCATTTGGATAAGGATTAATATCATGTTTATTAAAACACCTTCGCAAATAATGTATTATTTAAGAACTATTTTGTTAACCATAAAAATGGTTATAGTGGGTTAACGTTAAAAGCTAGACATATGCTGTCGCGGACTTTTATTTAGAACTTTTAGAGGGGAACAATTTTGTAATACATGATTTTTGAGTAACTTTCACCGTTTACTTAGCGCACGCAAGGAAAGCTCTAAATTTTGCCGTTGTCGCAATATTTTTTATTGCTGCTCCTCTCCTATTCATCTTAGCGTGATGTTATATAGCCTATAGCCTTCCTCGATAAATGAGCTATCTAACACTGAAAGAATTTTTCAATTCTAACCAGTAGTTCCTGAGAATAGCGTGTTCAAACAAACAAACAAACAAACAAACAAACAAACAAACAAACAAACTCTTCAGCTTTATAATATTAGTATAGATATGATTTAATAGGGAGCAATTGCCGTTGGAAGCTGAACGCTCCAAGTCGAGACCAGAGTGTGATGGCGCTCATTAGATCTGTGTCCGGCAGTAGGCAAAGACGAGTTGTTAATGATGCTGATGAGGTGGAGATGTTGTTATGTGTTTTATGTTATTGACAACGGTTGTGATTTAGGCTAATATATTAGGACTGTATTCATTGTGAAGTTAATGAGCGCGTTCAATTGGTACAGTTACCGTTAGTCGGCATGTTCGCCACTCAGATTGTGATAGGCCGAGAGAAAAGATTTATCATCGTCTCAGCGCATAGAGACTACTGTGCGACACTGGCCGCACTCATACATCACTACAACTTACCAGCAATCAAAGACTTCACTAACTATAAAAACGTTTTTACTAAGTGGTACATACAGGCATATAGTATATATGCCAGTCTACCCTCCTTAAAAATATGTTCTCCATAATCTCCACGCTGGGCACTTGAGCAGGAGATCGTGGAGCACGACTTCTCGCACCTCCTACGCTGCTGCCTGTAAGTTATACATACATACATATATACACCATCCATCATTGGCGCGCCGCTAAGAATGTCGCCGTGCTCCAGACCGGCGCAACCTGTTGCGTCTCTTGCGCGCCTCGTACTCGTACATCAAGCTCGCGTCGATCGCGTCACGTCAATGAATCAATGAATCGTATTAAGTGATTTTAAAGATTGTGTTTCACTGTACAATGGTACGAGTCGCTTCTTTAGCGATTATTATTATAACGTCGGAGTGGCCATAGGGCAATAGATACCTCTATCCTTACAGACCTGACCTGATGTTATTGACAAGAAGATTAGTTATTATAAATCCATTATCGTCGACGATGCTTGTCTGGGATGTGTGTATGATAATAACAGTAATATTAATAATGCTTCATACTCAATCACCCCATATTCAGGATGTCCAGTGCCGTAGACGCAAACGCATATACACATATGCATACACATACAGATATAAACATAAAGATTTAGTACAAAATACGTTATTTTATTATAAAGATTTTGACCTGACTGAGAACCGATTCTCGTATCGGATCAAAGAGAGTCGCTCTGCGTTTGCATGGTGACCATTGTGCCCTAAAAGTCATACCACGTGGTAGAACGCTGTTTTGCTCGCCGTGTTTATATTACTTTTTTTGATCCATCAACGAACAAGAGCAGCGTTTCAACTACCTCTTTTCTTGTTAGCACATTAGATGTACGATAGAGAAGAACGTCAACGGCTAAATTACAACACTTGTATTGTGTATATGAGTAAGGTGTTGAATATTGTACACATACTCTTGTTTAGAGTAAATGTAAGCGCACGCTAACTGTACAATAGAATAAGATTCTTAACAAGTGGTAGTAGGGGAGAGCGGGGCTATAAGTTACCTGGGTAAGTTGTTCCAATTGAAATAACTTTGCGAGGAAAACAGATTGCAATATTAAGTAAAAACGGCATGAAATACGCGACAGCGCACTGACGGCAGCTATATTGAATAGGGCAGTAGTACTCGAAGCATTGGGATCGCAACACGTGTGTCGTTGGTTCACGTAAGTAAATATTTTCGTGTTTGATGTTTTCGGTCTATCTTAAGAATTTTGACGATTAGCCTATATTGTCTTAGTGTTTTAATTTAATAATTTATCCACTATTTCGGTACACTATGCGTAAATTACGTGCGTTTGGTAATCTAACAGTGGAATATAAATATTGTAATTTTCTTCTTTTGTAGCATGCGAACTTATACCAGAAAATTAACAACGTAACATCACGCTTGTAATTTACGAAGAGGAAGGCAGAATAATGTAGAACACTCCCTCGTTTCACCAGTTATGTTTACATCCCACTATGGAATAGGTAGTGAGTGAGTCTATTGCCATATACCGGGCACATATCCAGACTCCTAGCCACTACTAGAAAATCCAAATTAGAAAAATTTAATAGTGCCTGACCCGGGAATTGAACCCAGGAACTCCCGATCGGAGTTGCACTTGTAACCGACACGACCAACGAGGCAACGAGCAGCAAAATCAACAAATACTGATAAAAGACAAATATTAGATGCGTCCGGGGCCAACAGAGGTTGTTAATCTGCCTGCATCTTCTGATATCATA
>DWDV01000400.1:0-17173 GCA_018245615.1 Mimoniades ocyalus | reverse complement strand
GCTCACCACCTATTCCATAGTGGGACGTAAACGTAACTGGTGAAACGTGGGAGTATTCTACATTCCTCTGCCTACCTTTTCGGGGATTATAGGTGTGATTAAATCTTTTTACATTAAGTAAATCAATAAAATATTGATGTACATATATTGAGTAAATTCTTCAGGAAACCAAAAATTTCTTTGCTTTGTAATAATCCCTCTCAGTCGTTTACTCTTGACGGAATGGTCATGATCTTACGATTGTGCATTTATATTGGATAATACCACTCTCACGGTGTGCCTCGACTCGTATTAGTTGCAGTCTTCCATGTTAGAGTAATATTGGAATGTCATAATGTTCCAATAAATATAAAAAAAACTATACATACATATGTTGTTAATCGGTGCGTTGTATGCTGAAAACATACGATAATACTATAGCATTGATTGCTTTGAGATACTTTAAAAACGAATTTAAAGCCTCGAGGCATGAAAGTGTGTATATGGGCCCTCACACTCCGGCGCTCACACTTCACGTCTTAACGAATCGAGGATTTATTTTATGAAACGTAGCCGCTTTAAATATTCCGCGTGCGTGTAATTAGACTTTACGTCACGCCCCGAGAATATCTCTGTTCGCCATTGTACTACATACATCGCACAATTTCACTTACTAGGTACGTTTATTTATAACTCCTTATTTAAGAGGAAAATTCATATCGTTGCAATTCTAACTCTCGCTACCAAGTTTCATACCGCAAAACGTTTTGAAATTTCAATGGGCAAAAAATTGTAATATTTTAATACGACTGTAAACCAGTGCTCATTTACCGTATCCGTACCGTATTACCGTACATTTACAGTATCTTTATATAAAAGGTCCTAATTCATTAAGCTTTACAGAGCATTTATGGTAATTTGATACATTTTTCGCACAAATTTTCTGTAACGTAATACTTTTGGAATTCTTTCAGTTTTGACTGAATTGCACTTGACTTTGACTCCACTTCAATATACGTTATTGGCATTAACCAGCATTTTATTTTCATTTAGAATACTATTATAAATATAGCTTTCAAAATTAAGCCTATAAAAGTGGACCAACATACATTCACACAGTGTGTGCGGAACGGAAGGCAACCGAACCTACTCGTAGTTTACGGATATATTTTATAAAACCCACATAGTCAAGATTGGCACAGTGACCTCGAGATAACATGTAACATTTTAGAGATATATAGTGGAAGAAAAGAAACACAATCTAGGAAAATGAAGTAAAACGTGTCCCGAGAAACATAAAAGACGAATAAATTACATAATTTAGAATTATCGTGTCCGCAACGCGCAGTACATCTATTGTTGTAGGTCAGAGATAAAATGGAACTATTATATTTTTATTGCATTACCATATCTATGCGAGATAAAACGAGAGAAATGAACTGGAAACCAGACACAGTGCTCCAAGCATTACATTTTTATTATCGCCTACATTTTAAATTGGCCGATTATTTTTATCTGAATGACTTTGACCATAAACAAAACACTCGTTGTTTGTTATACATATAACCTTATCTAGGATTCGTCTGCGGAACCAAGTCTCGTTGAGTTTTTACCAGGAATGTTTGCACTGTTGTCACGTGGGTTACGTGAATGATAACCTGACATATCAAAGAACATGTCGTCGCACATCCTTTTCTAAAGAGTTCCAACATATGTGCGGCTTCTGAAAGCCTCAATAAGGAAACATTCTCCATAACCTTATTTCAAACCGAAAAATTAGGCAGAGTTATGTCAATGCACAAGATATTTTCCACGTTAACCTGACCTTCTGAACAGATTAAGTTGTTCCATAATATTTATTGACTCGTTATTGTGAAGAGAAGGAACCCTTAGCGTCCTTTAGCGTCAAGTACTTACAATTTTTTCTCAGTGGCCTTTTTTAAGCAATACAGAGCTTCTCTTCAGATTCAAACGACCCCTTTTAATAAACAACAGGGTAATTTTAATATTAATATTTTCAGTTAATGTGTTTTTCACAGATTTTAAATAGTTTGTACAAATTACGCCCTTTATTTTTTATGTATATTATATCCAAATGCTAAAAAAATTCTGAAAGGGTTCTGAATTATTCTTCACCGGTTGGTATTTTTGACGGTAAAATTACAGGGTTTTGACCAGTTCATTTTAGGTATTCTTTTATACTTTAAGAGATTGGAGCCGCATTCGCTTCCCGATATTCACAAATGTTCAGGACAGTTCACTGCTAGCTGTCACCCGTCAGACCAAATTCTATCCAGTATTGCTCAGTTCAGTGTATCACTTATTACATGCCATTCATCGCTAAAAGTAAATGGGAGACTTACAGGTGGCTGAAGTATGTTTAACAGATGGACTATCCAATGACCTAGCTACCACCAAACTCCATACCGCCGAAGTAATTGAATTTGTTATTAAAGGAAACTCACCGAAACGGTCAAATCGTGTAACTTCAAATATCTTTTGAATTGTAGAAAATAAAAAAAAACATCCTGTAAAAATGTAACAGATCGTAAACACGAAAGCACTCTTCAATATCTGATGTTTTACACCATTTTCTTAGAAGAGGAAAGAGGAAAACAATGCTGATTTTATCGGGTATCTTAACAGTATCCTGATAAGGGTCCGTAAGATGAAAAAACCGTTTTGATTTCAATATGTTCAATTACCTGCATTATCTTCATTATACTGTTCAAATTATATTAGCCACGGTATTTTTGTGTTTAATAACTGAAACTAATTAAAAAACGGACAGTCCTCTGCGGACCCAACTGACATTTTGTTCGCACGTGGACAACGGAAACGAGTAAACACAGACCGTACCCAATTTTATTTTTTATCATAATAATGAATATTTAACCAAGGTATTTTTATTCTTTTAAGGTCCAATTTGAGCAAACAACAGCACCGCTATCATGTATGAACAATTTCGTTAACAGTCAACAAAATCTACATATATGTAGAAGAAGAAACTAACTGAAGGGTGGATCAACGCACAGCCAAAGTCGATGGGCGTATAAAAATGAAATTTGGCACAAAAATTCCTTAAATGACGTAAGTGAGCACTAAAAAATAAATTTTAAGAAATCAACCCTTAAAGGGATAAGACAGGCGTTGAAATTTCGTTTATCTGAAACGTTCGTTGCATGACATTTATTTTATTTGGAACTTACAAACGTGACATTTTACATTTATGCTCTTGGTTAAAAAAATATGTCTGTATAAACCTATTATTACCTAGTAACTTAATCTGTATACTTATAATATTAAATATAGTATTTAGGTGTCCAATTAAAGCCATATATAAAATGCCATCAAGAAAGAAAAACTATAATACACACAAAAAACATTCTCCATATAAAAGAGTCAATGGCGTTTGACCAGTTGATTAAAAGCAATTTCATCAAGTTAGTTCATTCTTAGCTCTATCAGCTTTCCCCCTGCACGGGAGCGTTTTACAACAGAAAATTAAGAAAACAAATTCCATTATGTTGTTTCTATTTCTTTGAAATGTAATTATAATTTTCTATATACTTTTTTATACTACAGCAAAACTTATACCATTAATTATTTCGTACTTTTTCGTTGCCTTAAGTTTGTCTTGTCTCATCTCCATAGGCCTTAAGTATGAATTCCTGGAACATTTCTCTCATTTAATATTTGCATAATATGTTTTAAAAATTGACAGCACCTCCAAGGAAAACATCGTAAATTAATCTTAATTGTTTATTAATCCTCTTTGGGTCCTGTTAAGTCAAATCAAGTTTAGCGGATCCATCTCCAACAAGGAAACAATAAAATGGGTTGAAAATAATATTTATGATGATTATAGTGTTGGTACAAAATAATTCAAATTTTATTACACAAGCGGTTTAAATACCGGCCACAAGCAATACTAGATATTTTTAATCTGTCTGCACGATTAAACCCTTATCCAATTCAAAACAGGTTTTGCTCATCAAACGCCTTTAGCTTGTGGGGTAAATGATACCGACAGCGTGACGAGGGTTAAGCATTACGAATTCAGATCGCATCAATTTGGGATATCCAAGCTACATTATAGCAAAGAATACTCCTTAGGTCAATTTATTTGATGAGTTAAATATTAAAAAACTTTATATTACCACGGTCGCCAATATACATTTTAATAGACATTGAGATGTGTTGAATACGTAAAAAACGTAATTAAAGGTAAACATGACATGATGCCGTAATGCCCGAAGAGGTAGGCAAACGGGTGCAGTACACTTCTACGTTTCACTAGTTAGGTTTACGTCCCACCATGGAATAAGTGGTGAGCCTATTGCAATACACCAGACACAAATTCAAATTCTAAGCCTTTATCAGAAATTTGAAATGTAATTCATCAAACTTATTCTTATATCACAACTTATACATGCAACTTAACTTATCCGATGTATCATAAATCTTGTATTAAATTAATTATGGACATATAATCGTATTTGAATTCATCTACGCTATAGCAGTTGTCCACGAAGTAGTACTATGATTGCAAATTAAAACATTAGAAGAAATTTAATTCAATTAATATGCTTATTTTAACATGAAATTTTGCATAACATGAAACGCTGTTTAAATAATTTCATTTCATTATGAAAATTATTGTATGTACATTCTATCTAGAAATATATCATTAATATTTAATCATCATGGTTTTCGGATTTTTCTCTTCATTACTTTTCACTCTCTATATTATATAAAATACTATACACTACTTTGCATACTAAAATGTATGGATTCCTTTTTCTGTATAAACTTACATTTTCTATGATCTGTTTTCATAATGTCTTTTTCCAGCGATTCTGGGTTTGCTCGGAGAAAAATCGCTATTAAGAGATAATGTTGCGCATTGTTTGTATTCATTGGGTCTATGTATTTTTGTACACAATTCCTTCTGACATAAACAATACTTTTCTATCTTTATAGAAACGCTTAGTTTTGTCCATGTAATTTATTTGAAAAAATCTAACATTTTATTAAAAACATCTTACTTATTGAGATACTTTCCACAACCTTACAAAATGTACCTGGAACTTAGGCCTTGAAACAACCGCAAGTAGGTATAATCCCCTCGGTACACATTTTGAAGAATTTAATATAGGTACTTGATTCAACAAAGCAAAATCTTTCCTTAGATTTCCCCGAACATCATACGTAAAAGGCATCTTACAGATTGTGTAAGGTTATGCGTTACAAAAGATAATAACAGATGCGTAAAAGATATATTATATATATGCGTAAAAGATGTATTAAAGATGCGTAAAAGATATTTTACAGATTGTTAATCGAATGGGACAGTTACACAATTGAAAGACTGCGTTTCACGCTTCCCATCGTCTCCCACTTCGAGGTATGGCACGGGCGGGATGACGAGGGTTGGCATCGCGGGTTTGCACCGCATTTGGGATATCTCCGCGTTCAGAACACAAAGTATGTTGATTTGTGTATTGAAATTTAATATATGGCCAAAACAGTAAGTAAATTTAAACCCACTGAAATCCAACACAGTGAGATCTATTTTGTCATATTTATGTCAAATGTAACTAAACTTTGTTGTATATTAAATTATGAGTGACGATATAAGGTCAGTCGCTGGCATTAGTTGAAAACGCAGCGCTGTAGATCAAGCCCAGAGGCGTGCCATCGGAGAGTCACGGCAGATCGAAACAGGATTATGATAATTATGATGTTTTCTATAAACACAAGTTCCAAATAAACATTAACACACGAAAGAGAACACATATGGTAAATAAAAATATAGAATTAATTATTTAAATTAAGGTAAGATATTTAGTAAACATAACAGTTAAAGGAAATTAACATTTTGTATTTAAAATATTTTCAAAATCAGCACATGTGTATATTCATTATAATAAACGTACATACCTACATATCTTCACGCTGGGTCCCTCACGCGGTAGACAGAGAGCAATGCGTTTCAAATATCTCTATGTAATTAATGTATTCATTATTTACATTACGTTATTTCATTCAGATCTACAAAGGATTGAAATGTATAGGAACTAAGTAGTATTTTATGGCTCCATGAGCACTCTGCTTCTTGACCTTTCGTTTAGCGAGAAAATGTGTCTAAATTCAGTGGAGAGTGGTTTGTAATTTATACTGTATATTTTTGTAATATATTTTCTCAACTAACTATTAATACACAATGAATAAAATCGTAAATGTTGTAACATTAAACCCAGCTATAACAAAGTATTGACTGGCCCTTAATTTAAAGATTTGCGACGCTGGCTGTGGAGTTGGAAGCTGGAGGCTGCTGGCTGGAGGTTGTGGGTTGGATTCCCACACAGGGCTAATGTTCATGTGACAATTATCTAGAAAATTTGGTCATTAAAAATCTACAATATAATGTATGTTAAAAATATTGCAACTTTTATAGGAATATATCAGTAACTTGAATATTTAAGGAGTAATCGCTTTTAATAATTATACTATCATAGGATCCATTTATAGTCAAGTGGGTGCGTTGCTCTCATACTTGGATTTCGCGAAAATATTTCCCTAGCATTTCGCACTAAATGCTACCTATAGAGAGCTTACACGAACGCCAAAAGGAAAATGTTAGGAAACATTCTTAAGCTGATATAGAGACGGTGCAATTTTAAAAGTAACGTAAGTGAAGTTCCTTTGAAGTGAGATTGAAAGTGTTGAAGTGCGGAAGAAATGAGGAAGTTGAGATATTGAAGCCGGCGAGTAATAATACTACCTAACAATATTGTTGTGTTAGTTGTTGTATAATGACATCATTATTATTATTATACTTTTTTATTTTTGTTGCATTGGATCCGAGTCTTCTTCAGCAGGGTTACAGCCGTAGTCAATCGAACTGGATTCTCACGTCTCAGAGATCATAATTATGAAGAAATTTAAAGTATGCTGAATTATTCTCAATGTTTCACATTACCGTAAAAAAGTGATATTTCGTCTTACATTCATTCTTTATAATGGACACCTGCAAGAGTTTTCCGAAAGGAAGAACTCGCAGTACAAGAGGCTGAATTTTGAATTGCTAAGCTATTACTGCAATTAAAAGAAATTGAAACTGACCTATTAGATGTATACGACATAGAATTATACATTTCTATGACAGAACGAGTTGCTCGAAACCTTAAAGAGATAGCTATATTGAAATAAGTTAACTCTCGATAAGGTCACCCCACTCGAGGGCGAGTGGCGCCGAGTGTCTCCGAGAGAGTGGAGTGAAGAAGTGAAACTCAACAGAGTGCAAAATATTTACGTTCAATTTTCTCTCTGAATACATTTACCGTTGCATTTTTGAAAGTATCCGTTTAACAGGACGGCCATTGCATGTAACCACGTACCCTGTTCAGGTTGACAGTTAGTTTTTACATAATATATTTAGGAGTTAACCAAATGTATGGATGTAATTTTGATGTTTAATATTTTTGTATGTATAATTAGCTTCATAAATTTATTTAAATTTCACTCCTGAAACATCTGAGTAGTTTGCAATCTTTATCCACCTCGTTTGTACAGAAGGTCCATATCCAACCGCGGGACGTTAAAGGACTGACGAGAATACGAACAAACATAAAATGTTATTTTAAAATCAACATCTACAGAAGGTTGTCTCAATATGGGTCACACTTGACGTTAAGTGGTACGGAGGACCCGTGCGAGAGGGTAGAGAGCCCAAAACCAATAAACGGCGCGAACTATCAGGAGTTCCTGCCACGAACGTGTAACATACACTATGTAAATATACTCGCCTAACAGTTTGTATGAACGTGCTTTCGTTAGCTCTTGTTCCTTCGCTGCGAGGTGTTCCCGAAGTGTCACATCATTTGGCAGTTAGGTGTCATTTATAACAGATATCTGTAAATATTATTTTGATTCAATATTATCTTTTAAAACCGTAAAATCACCCGTGTAATCCCACATTACACCAGTTAGGTTAACATCCTACTATGGAAAAGTGGTGGGACTAATATCATACACCAGGCAATTTTCCAGACTCAGAGCCACTACTAGAAAATCTAAATTAGAAAAATTTAATAGTGCCCGATCCGGGAACTAAACCCAGGACCTCCTGATCGGCAGTCGCACTTGCAACCAACACAACCAACGAGGCAGTCAATTTGTTTTTATTATATACCACAGACAGTATAACAGCGAATACCAATTTGCAGGAGTGACGGTTTCCGATTCAATTCTCGATATGTGCAAACACGAATTCGGTAGATACTGTGTTCGTGGACTCGTTTTTTGTATAATATATCTTCGGTATTTCATCATCATCATCATCATCAGCCTATTGCAGTCCACTGCTGGACATAGGTCTTCCTTAAGGGATAATGCCCATAACCATAAATACGATTTTATTATTATTTTTATTGTTATCAATATTGAAACTGGAAATTCCGTTACCAGTATTGGAATATTGATAACGGATTTTATCGCAAAGTCCAACTTCAACACGGAAACTTGCCGGCGAAGACGCAAACACGTAGAAATGTAGTTTTCAATTTGCGTTATGCTGATTCTGTCTCTGAGTTTATTTCCGCCCGCGTTGTTGTAAATGAATATCCAAGCTCTGTGTCCAATGGATTCCAGTTGCATCAAACTTAATTCATTCAGGTCGTGATTTTATATCACGATGCTGAGCCACTGTACGATGTTTAATATTAATAATATTTATGTGACGTTACATACATCATTTGATCTCAAACCAATCAGAGGCTGTGGTAGGATAACCGGACAACACATAAGCTACTTTTGTGAAGTTCTTGATAAATACTTACGTATCATCAGTTTTTATCATTATCATCAGTCTATAATAGTCCAGTGCTGTACACAGGTCTCCTCTGAGGGGTTACACCCAAAATCCTTGTAGTTTATCAGGCTTTCGGTTACCATAACATGACCCTCTCTTGACGCTTAGCTTGGAGTCAAATGGCTGTGTGTTGTCCCTAGACATAAAAAAAAATATTTAGATGCAATAGTTATTACAGCCAATATAGGAAGACACCCACGTCAAATAAACAACATTTCACGCGTTATGGATACGATTTGTCTTCATATCAAAATCTAATTCCCGAAATATTCAAATGGTGTATCGTATCAACACAATGGAGATATAAAAAGCTCGGTAACTCATTTCCGAATGTCCGCTACTGAAACAAACTTTTACCAGACGGAACAACTTCAACATGCAAACTAGACGACTTAACTACTTGTGTCACTCAGTTGCTTTGTAATAAAGTTTGTGGTGAACCTCGATGCAATTTATTTATAAAATAATGTGTACAAAAGTTTTTGAATTCCTTAGTTATACGATTTTACAATTACCTACCCTCTCCGGAGGTGGAGGAGAGGATCTAGCTCATTTCTAGAGCATAATTTTATTATGGTCGTAACAATAATAAAGTCATAAAATTAGCCAAATACATGACCACCATACATATCATATACATGACTTGTACTACACTCTTCCTCTTCGTGGATTATAGGGATTATGCTAGGTGTTAAAGTTGTTATATAAGTATTACATCCAATGAAATGGTCTGGAAACCCCACTTCGTCTCCTAATTATTTCCTTGATATTACTTGGAGGAATGTCTTACCAAAAATAAGTACTGTCTTGGAGTATCATCCCAGACCATGATAGAGACAACCACAACAATATACCATCACTTAACTTGCTCTACTATCTCACGTAGAGAGAACACATAGACTTTATCATCAGCACTCAAATTTTAGAACTTCTCTACCAAATTTCCAACCCTAATAACCATTTTAGAAAACCTATGGCACTCTCGTTTCCAACTTAATCGCTGCTTCCACAACGCTGCGAACGATTCTACGTATAATGGCTGTAAGCAACCTTAGAACGCAGTGTCACAGTGACAAAGCTAATAATTTCCGTCGACACCTGACATCAGCGCCAAGCGAACGAGATAATAGGATATCGAGGGGTACCCTCAATATGACTTTGAGGACTTTCTCGATACGGATTAAGCTGTATTTACAATATTTATGATTCAATCAGTTGCTCGTGATCAATGCTATGAATTAGAATCTGTTTAACCAACTGTGATGTATGAATTATTATAGGTTTTTGTTAAAACACATAGGGACATATTCAACAGGTTTATATAATTTACTTATCATGACATTACTAGATGACCATGTTGGAAATTGATTAAAGTAAACGAGGCGAAAGAAATCTGTAGGAAAAACAACCTCTGGTTGACTTTCGTCTACATGAAATATATAGGACAATATGTTTTATTTTATGTTAATTTTACATCAAGTGTCTAGCTAATTTTTTTTTTCCTTTTTCTATTGTTACCGCCGTCCGCCAATATTTCACCATCACCAAAACTTGACTCGTAAAGAATGCGACTAGGCATTAAGTCCACCTTTTGTATAATCTACCTTGTTTTTAGGTTGTACAATAAAGGGTAAATAAATAAATAAATATACCCAATGGTATGTATTGCCTTTTTTTGAGATTCTGCGACACCAGAAACTTTTCCGACTACTAGACTTACACCTAAAATACGAATAAGTGTTTTAGTCCCAAATTTACTTTCATAAAATATGGTTACACAATTCCTTGCAGAATATGCTTACTTATATTGCACCGGTACGAGGATTTGCAAACACGTACGATAGATAAAAGAAGGATATTGACATGAAAATAAATACTATCAGATGTAAGGTGTAAAATGTTAATTATAGATATACACAATTCAAACATTGTATGTTGTAAAGTGCGAACAGCAAACTGAGAATTATTACGTTTTTATTCAAGGTAAGAGTGTGTCAATATATTTCACAAGAATAATTGTAACCTACGTCCCAATAATAACTCGTTATTATAAAAAATGAACTCTCTATAACTTCTTTACACCTTAATTAAGTAATACTGAAAATTGAAACCTATGAGATATTGAAACCGAAATATTCTAATAACTATTTAATTTGGTTTCAGGTACGTAATTTGTTGGTGAATACGTAACACACGACTTAACCGCTACTCTAAAAGGTACCCATTAAAGTTGAATCTTTACTTCACACCATTTTTATATGAATCCAGACTACAATTTTATGATTCCAGTAATAACAGATTTTGATTTTAAATTAACATTATTAGCCTTATCGTCCATCGCTTGTCATAAGACAGTAGACTTATTATAATCATTGTATCTATGTAAATCCTCACACAGAAGTGTCGAAGGCGCTCGCCTGCATTATATAGTTTCATATGTGTCGACACTTTCACATTGCAGAAAGCTTTAAAAGCCTTAAGTTTTGAAACGATACAGACATACAATTATAATTCACCTCTGAAAAATATGTACACCTCGTGCCAATATATAATTGCTTTGTAATTAAGGTATTATGTATGTTTAGTATTGACATTTAACCTTTTTCATTAGTCTCTTACGCTAAGTAAGGTAAGTAGCTCAGGCCTTATGACAGCGACACACCTATGGCATATTATAAGAACTGTTATTCTATCAGATTTTTTGAAAAAATGTCTGAGTGCTGTGACCACTTCAACTAAAATGGCCGGACTTAATATTTTTTACCAGTGGTGAGTTTATTCTACAGTAAGGACGACTTCAAGGTGCCGTTCTCGGACCTATATATATAAAACTTGACTTATATAAAACTACTTTTGCTGCACACGGTTTAGCCTTGCATTTTCTGAATATACGGCATTTTTACATATTATTGAAATCCATACAACTACATATACTCGCGCTTGTTCATATTCCGCATTCCACGCATGTCGAACATATGAGCAATTATTTTTTATTTGAAGTTTTAAAACGCTACTGATTTCTCATTAACATTTGAAATAAGGACCTCTTCATTCTAAGCCGTGGCGTAAATTCGGTAGTTGTTGGCACACCGCCAATGCACGAATGTACGTGTTGCTTAAGAGTCCGTTGAACACTGGTTCCGAGTTTCTAATTATCACTCTAAAATCCTATACCGGAGTTCTTTTTCATTGTCACTAATTGTTCTATTCTTGTGCAATAAATATGCGCATATATTTATATTATTTTTTATTATACGAGTATATACTGAGTCCGGCCCATTTCAGGGCTTTGTGTTTTATTAATATTCCATTTAATGGCGTTTCTGTAATCTCTTTGTTTATACGGTTAGTTGGTTATTATATTATTTTTATATTTACATCTCTTTTTTACTTCTGTAGTAGTGTATTTTAATATAAAACCCCGGGAATTAAGTTTTTTTTTCTTTTCCTTTACTCTTTTCTATAGGTTATGCGTAACCAGAAATACATACTCGTATGTGAACTATTTTTATTCAATTTGTGTTGTATGCAATTGTTATATTCATTAATTTCTAACATAAAATACGGTTCTACGCATATATTGTTGATTCTATATTTCCACGAATACTTATCATTATTCTTTATATTAAGTACCTACTCGTATTCTTCAACGTGCTAAACTGAATCTTAGCACTTACTGGCACATAGCCAAATTATAGGACTTTCACAAATGACCGTTTCAAATTAATGTGTCACCAGCTTTAGTGTTTTTCATTATCGCTTATTTTATCTTGTCTTATCTTATCTTATCTGATCGTATTGGCATCCTCTAGATCTCTATACGACTACTCATCTGAATCGTTTGGGCTGAAAGTCTATTTTGATACTGGAAGCGGACTCGAAATTTCAGTAGTCATTGGGATAGTGCCAAATTTACACTTGTTGCTGGAACGGAGTAAAAATAAAGCTGCCTTGTTATGTAATTATGTAAAGGTAATTGAAATATGGTAATGAGAATGTCAATGTCAATATTTGTATACAAATTAGTGAAAAATTAAACTGATTACTGAAACAAGACACTGTTTTAAGCCAATTTCTCACAAAGGTTAATGACGAATATTTTGTAAACTACCAAGATAACTTAAGACAAGCCGAAATGAAATAAAACTTACAAGCCATAGCCATCAGCTTAGAGCTAAATCTCAAACAGTAATTTGGAATTACCTCTAAGATGTACACTGTGAGTAATGAAAATTTCGTTCGTTATGGAACAAAATAAGTACTTTAACATACATATAAACATACATACATATGTTCACGCCAAGTCCCTTACGGGGTAAGCAGAGGCTGGAAATAATTTATACAGTAGTACATTTCCTTTTAAAATTAACTTGGAACGTGTTATGTGCGATATTCGAGCCAAGTACATAATAATACAATTATGAACAATGTTTATCTATAACAGACACAGTTGTTGGCATTTTGCCATTAAATTTGGACTAGGTAATCAGTTCGACCATATCAGGCTTATCTCAGAGGTAATTTCCTTTTGAGCGTTGTAATGGTTATGAGTTAACTTCGCTCGCCTTTAGTTTGACTCGATTTCAAATCGCACACATTACGCAATTGGAAACTAACTTACGATTTGGTGTATCGAAGATTCGTTAAATGGGTCTTGATGTTTCTAATGAGATTCTTACTGATGTTATCAGAAGAAATAATGACAAAACAGGATTCTATACTCATCAGTCTACTCATTATCATACTCATCAATTATCACAGACTCATAAGTATCGGCTGCAACCTCGATGCAATCAGCGGGAGGTCATGAAGCAGGACCTCGTATAGGTCGGAAACTATTCAAAACGTCCTTTCTGATGACTTTTTCTACCTAATCAACATGGAACCCGTCGTGATGCCATGATAATCCTCATCATTATTATATAACAGTCAATCCTAAACAATGGCATTGTATTTGTTTATTGAACAATTCTTTATTAAACATTGGTATTTCTTTATTGAAACATTGTGTACTACTGAAAAAGATTCGAAATACTACGCTGTGGGTAAGAATAAGTTTAGAAATATATTTTTTCAAATAAAGAACATGAATTCTCTCATAATCCCACAGGACACGTTGTGGTACGCACACGTGACGAACGCCTATTTACTAAATGTAATAAATAATAATAAATAAACGCCAATAAACGTACCAAGTGTTGCCAACACTAGTCCCTATTTCTCCCTGTTATAAGGTTCCTGAAATAATTTTGTTTTATACTAACCGTACAGAAAAAGAACGAAGAAACAAGTTTCCTTTGCTCTTATTTTAATACTTACTATTTTACTGATACTTACTTTATTTTGCTGCTTATTTTAATACTATTTTAGTAATAAGTAAGTCTTATTCTATCCTAATACATGTTTACTAAACTCTAAACACTAAAACCGAAAAAAATATTGACCGTCTAGTCAGTCCACCTAAGCGTCCAGCTAAGCGAAGGGCCAGCCCAAAAAATGTTACAGTATTCTTTAATATGTACTAATTGTAATGAAAAAAACATAATATCACGCCTGTAATCTTGAAGACGTAGGCAGACGAGTGTATTACGCAACCGTTTTTCACCAGTCACATTTGCGTTTCATCATGAAATTGGTGTTAAACCTATTGCCATATACCGGATACAAATTCAGACTCCGAGCAACTACTAGAAGTTCTAACTGGAAATTCTAATTAGAAAAAACCAATAGCATTCGATGCGGCATTTGAACACAGGACGTCTCAATCAGCAATCACACTCGCAGCCACCGAGACAATCACAACAATAATTATCTCCTAATAAAATATATAGTCATGTACTATTGCCATTTCAGTATTTCAAATATATCTAACGACAAGTTCGTCACAAGATGTAAAGGAGGGATAATAACAAAAACCTGTGGATCGTGAAAAACGTGAAGATCGTGTTAAAATTCATTTTGGAATATACATTATGTACATAAATAACTATTTAAGTGCAAGTTAAAGTATGTACGCGATCCGGCGATCCGCGATCCGGCGATGATTTAATAATACCAATCGGTTATACGAGTACAACTTAATAAAAGTAAATTGTCACTCCATGCCGTCTGCCTACCGCATAAGGAACCTAGCGTAATGTTATTATGATCAAAATATCAAAAATTACCTAAATTGAGAAATCCACACCAATGAACATGTACATTTTGACAAATATAATAAAAATGCTCACTGCTTCTCACCAACGTCAAATTCCTTTTTCGAATGTAACAGATCTCAACAATTTTGTAGCGTGCCAGTACGTTGGGTTCACAAAATTTAATATTACTTGTGAAGTTGGCAACACAGGCATGTGTTCGCTTGTAATGTTGGCAAAATATTGTTTCTGTCGCCGTAAACTTTTCTTTTTATATTTGGAACACGTTTCATTTTTAAGTCAAATTATTAAAACGTTCGCAATGGTGGATATGACACTTTCTTCCAACAATCGGCGTAATTGTTGGACAGAGACCTTCGGGCCCCAATCAGCCAGTACTTGACCTATTTAGTCAAGATAGATGATTTTGGTCTCCCTCCGCACTTGCATCTATGAAGATGATGATCAAAGGAGAAGAAGAAGCACGTCAGGTCTACAAGAATGGAGATATTTAGTCTTTGCTAATATCGCAAGGGACTTGGACTGACAATATTCTAATAATATTAATAATAATGTTAAAACTGTGACACGTGAATCGTGTTTGAATTATTTTTCCGTTTGAAACCGTGTTGAGGCGGAGTAAGAAAACACTCCCTGACCTCGTACCGTCATACAGTTTCATTAGACACGACTTAACCCAGTGCGGCGGATCGTGAATTGGCGCAGCCTACTTGCCTGCCTTGCGTCTAGATGCGGCTATAGTGCTGTCCGCAAACGAGCAGCATCGTAGGCAGTGCGTGAAGCCCTTCTCTGTGATCCCAAACCCGCATGCCCAAATGTGATGAATATGTGCAGATAGAACTCAGGAGAAGCCAATGCCCAGTAATGGACTTAGGCTCGTAATGAATAATTTTATATACAACACCAAATTCTTATTTTTATATTACCTCTATTCTTAAAAGATTATTTTAAATGGTGCAGAAGTTGAGAAATATTATAAAAGAAAGAAAAATATATTATTTTATTGTACTGAAAGTTTTTTTGCGACTATACTAAAAGCATCCAAGCAACATTATTTTCATGTTTACCGAAGCCTTATTACCATAGAAATAAAGTGAAACCAAACAGAAGTATAACAATGCTGCGGAACTAAATCGCACATACCATTTTCGCAAAATACAAAACACGCTGTCCCGTGTAAGTTGCGCTTACAAAATTTAATATCACAATGTTGGCAACACTACAAAGCTTACATATGAATGCAGCAATGTTGCCAACTTTATATTCATTTTTCCATTTTTTACATTCGACGTTCCTTCCGGTCTATATGTTATATTAAAAATATTAAATTTCTAAAGCTAAAATCACATATAGATTTTCCTGGTAGAAAATACTATATCTTAACCTGTAACTGCCGTATTCTAAAGTACCAATATCTGCGTACACTAAAGGCAATAAAGATAACACAAATCATAACCTAGACATTTCTGAGTTTAGTGTAATAAAATATTTTCCCGCAAAAATAAATATAATATATTAAGCGAAGTTTTCACCGTCGTATCGCTGAAAGCATTCCATGCACATACATATATAGTAGGTACGTATATGTATACATGAATGTTACTCCCGCAGCGATTACCGCTCCGTTTGTTGCGAACACAATGCAATCGTTGTATAAATAAAAAATGAATGATTTTAAAATAATTGCTTTTGATATAGCGTACTCCGCGTTGTTACGCGATAAGTTTGCATGTTTTATTATTATACATATATGAGAGATATATAAGAGAATATGTGTTAATAATCGCTATATTGGCCGATTTCCGGCTGTACAGTGGTCTCAAGGACCAATTGAATGAAGAATCATTTAATGAATCGTGCACGCAAGTGATCATTCAATGCACCAGTGGCGTGCGTCTTTAGAAATAAGTTATTATAAAGTATTTTTAAATATTTTTAAACTACATCTGATGCTATATTTGAAGAGATAAGATATGGAATATCTAAATTTTACTATAATTAACACTTTAAACTTATTACTTAACTCAAAGTTACAAGGTAATTAATAATGGTTAATATTTTTAGGAACCAGGTGTAGAAATGAAATAAAAAGTAGATGTAAATCGATCATCACAATAACATTTTATTTAAATAACGAAATACAGACATGAAGGACAGTATTAGA
>DWDV01000399.1:0-17178 GCA_018245615.1 Mimoniades ocyalus | reverse complement strand
TATTCAATGAAAACACGGTTAAAACGACATTTTCTGAAAATAAAACCTAGCTAGATCGATTTATCGCCCCCGAAACCCTCTACATACAAAATTTCAAGAACATCGTTGGAGCCGTTTCCGAGGTCGTTGATATTGATATATGTATGTAAGTATATATATATATATACAAGAATTGCTCGTTTAAAGGTATTAGATAGATAACTTGTTTCTTGTCTACAATGTAAAAAGTTATCCTGTGCGTTTAAAAAAAGAACAGAGTAATGTTGCGGTTTCAGAGTGGACACTTTAGAAACTTGTCTATCAACTTGCTGTCTCTGTCCATCAATCAAAACGTCATCAATCAATCATAGCACTTTAAATATTGCGCATTATGCCCACACAATTTTACGCAATGTTTATTTTGTTGCTGTAAACATTTGTGCTCTCTCAGTAATATTTAAAAGGGAAATATTCTTTATTTAATGTAAAATGCCTGCATGGACATTCTGTTCTATACCTACTGTATAACATCAAAATAAGACCTTGTCACTCTTAATGACGCACAGATGGAAAATAATTGAACTTAATTGCACATAGACAAATCAGTGTCGCCTAATTCAATTAGTTTACTTACATCGAATCATAACTCCTAATAAACAAAACTGTGGAATGGGGGCGCGGTAAATAACAACAGTTAACAATTGAACACGAACTAATTATGAAGAATAAGATGACTATCAAATTACACGATACATACAATATGGAAATTTGAGATGGGACCGAAGGACTTAAAATAACTGCTATGGAGACAATGAAACTTTAGTAGTAAAACTTTTGACATATTTACGTTTAGTAAATTTGTACGACTAACGCAGGGAGCGAGATAAAAATTATTTAAAATTACTCGTATTTACAAGATGGCATGGACCTCTGATGTTACTGCTTTTTTAATCTGTAATGCGTATTAAATAATGCCTTAAAAAGTCAAGAACTCTTCAATACTGCTTCAATAAAACTTTCAAAATAAACGCACTAACAAATGTATTATGAAAAGTTCAAATTCGATGTATTTAAATATAGGTATGTACTTATATCACATTTTTTAAATATCGTCAACATAAGCTCTTTTTATTGTTATATTGTTGGATGCGGGTGGATACCCGTACTCTACTCTCTGAATGAGGAAGTTAAAGGCCACGGTGAGCCACATTGGCTCAGTGTAGGCTTTCCGACTTTACACACCTTAGAGATATTATGGACAACTTTAAGACGGGCAGATATCCTCACGATATTTGCCATCACCGTTACAACAAGGGATACCTTCAAATAATATTTTGTACTATATACGTTTTTTCATAATTTATAGATATACTTACGTTACATTGCGAGCTTGTGTCTGAGAACTCCATAATAAAACTATTGCGATGGATGCCCACCAGATCCTCTGAGGACAATAAGAAAGCAAGATTAATTAAGAAGTTGGTTAAGTAAGTAATAACAGCTTTCAGTATTAAGTATACTTATAAGTATTTATAAGTAATGAACTGCCCATTGTGAACATTATATTAATTCAAACTATTTCAAGCTAGCTTTTAATTTTAATTTAGCTATTCGATTCTTCCTATTTTTCAAGTCGCAATTATTATTTATATTCATAATAATATTTAAAATGTTAAAAAAGACTGTAAATGCTTTTTTAAATAATAATTTTTTTATCTTATTGTTAACACTGGCAGTTTTCTAACACTGAATACAGTAAAAGTTCATTAAATTTTCAACTCAATAGCTAAAAACGCTTTCATTTTTAAACACTTAATTTAAACTACATAAATCATCTAGAAAGTTCCTTTAGGTACATATCTTTATCTTTTTATTACGAATTTTCGAATATTTTTGTGTTCATTCCTGAATATATAACAATTGATCGTGCATTCTGTTGGTAACTGTAAGTACCCAGAAGGCCAGTGTTCATGGTGTTAGTTGTACGCGTGCTATGATTTGTAACGACACCTCCGCTCTTCATTACACGGAAATATTCTGACACATATAGGGCAGCAGAATAATAATATGGTATTATTAATAAGGGTGTTCTAGGTCTTTTATTGGTATCTGAGGGAAAACCTTCAAAAGCTAAATTAATCTGGACACTATTTCAATTTTTTAAGTCTTTAAATTTATAAAATTAACTACCTACAAAGCATTATTTAATAATCCTATTGGACGATTCGTAAGGAAATAGTGTTTGTTAGTGATATGATACTATACCTACAGAGCTAAGAGAACTCTTAATAAAAGCCTCTACATTTTAAAGTTTCTAAACCTTTTTTTATATTATTTTATCGTTTTACTGTTGGACATGGATCTCCTGTCAGAATGTGAAAGCTGCCGCGGTGATAGCCAAGTGGTTGGAAATTCAGCCTCTCACCCCTCTAGCTCGGATTCAAATCCTGGCGTGCACCTCTTTACGAAATGTGCGTTTAAGGTTAAGGTTAAGGTTTTCTTTTGTTATAACGGTGAAGGAAATCATCTAAATATTAGAAACTACAATTTTCGTAGCGGCTCGACTCTTGTAATCTAATTGTATACAGACAGAAGTTTATACAATAAGAGTTATACTAACAGTAAGGTCAAGATGGGAGAAAAAGCTGGTTTTAAGTTGTTAATTGTTAAGCCGCATACTCAAGAATATAATATGATCTCTATATTTTCATTTTTATCATTATCAGCCTATTAGAATTTACGTACGCCACTTCTAAGAAGTTATGGCCATAATCCCGACGCTGCGCATGCGGATTAAGGATCCCAGAGATAGTCTCCTGCATCGTCTACACTACTGCCGAAAGGCGGTCAGGGCATCTAGCTGTGAATAGGCAGACCGCGCAATACCGCGATTTGTCAGCGCCGCGTTTAGTTGCCTCTTACGACACCCTGTATCCCGACACAGCGTCGGAGAATGTATTCTTACTCCGCCCCGACACAGACAGTATAATAAGGATGGTAAAATTGAATAGAACCAGAGGAACTATTTGACTCGTGCAGACGACATCATGATTCTTCCAACGCGCGGCGCACTGAACTATGAATTTCTATCTGCATCAACGGGGCTCATAGCGGTCTCCGTTCCTTTTCTCGGTCAGCGGTTATAACGACTATGTATACATATAATATTGCTAAGATGCAATCTCCACTATTGGAGTAGGTATATTACGTGGGAGTGTACTAGACTCCTCTGTCTACCTACAGACATTACAGGCGTGATCTTAGGTTTGTTTCGTTTATTACTAAGTACGTTTAGTGTGTACTCCATTAACATACTCACCTAGGCCGCAATAAATAATAAACACAGCCTGTTAATTTCATTATTGATAAGCGGTTAGGGTCGCGGTATCAGGCTCGGGTCACGTCTCAATACATGTTTACCGCGTTTGAGACGATTATATGACAATGAATGGCATAAAATCACAATATATTTATCTATTCAACAAGTCGCCGACATTTTGTATACTGTTATATTTTATTATAGATATTGATTTGGTAATCTAACAACGTAATATTAAACAAAATCGGTAAATCATTTCATAAAATTAATATGGATTACACTAATAGTGAACCTAACGTTGTAATTAATTGTTTAGTTAATAACAAATATTTATTCATTTATATTTATAATATATATATAATCCTTAATGCAAAAGTTAGGGAATTCATTCCCACTCAGTGCCAGAACAGTTGTAGGCGCTGACATAACAGTAGAAATATGTAGATATTGAGTCTGAATATTCATAACGATCGTGCGATGATCGTGCGATAAATCAGATAAGTATTTGAAGTAATAGTATTAGATACGTCTGTTAGGTGCTTTGGTTGGAGTGTACCATAAGCCTCATTCAGAAGACCTTGTTCGTTGTTAACATCTACACCCAGAAGAAGATTTATCTCGAATCGAACTTATTTGTCGAGAGCGAGTGGGCATCTTAACGACTTTGTAAACAAGTTTAATATCGATTTTTTAAGTACAAGTGGTCGAGTTAAATGATTTACGACCATTCAGTACTTTTGTGTTACAGAAACAATCAGAATCTTGAATCGAAGTATTGAATCTTTTTTGATTCTTCTTGTTATACGAGTAGATATGTAATTCAAGTTCAGAACTTTTGGTGGCATTATATAGTTACTAATTTGTGAAATGTTATGAATATAAAGTTGTAAGTTTTTCTAACGCAACACCACGCCTGTAATTGCCGAAGAGCTAAGTAAAAGAGTTCAGTACACTCCCACGTTTCACTAGTTACGTTTACGTCCCCATATGGATTGTAATAGGCAGATGATAATGTGGTGAGCCTATTGCCATACACCAGGCACATATCCAGACTCCGAGTTACTACTAGAAAATCTAAGTAAGAAAAATCCAGTAGTGCCCGGACACGGGATTTGAACCCAGGATCTGTCGACCGGCAGTCGCGCTTGCAACCAACACGACCAATGAGGCAGTTTTTCAATCAATCAAAATCAATATAAAACAGGCATCAACTGAACGAGGTTGCGGATGCCTATAGATGTATTTTATCTACCTATTAAACATATTTAATTACGTTCGGACTTGTTGATTCAAGATACATGCGTTCTATTTTGTAGCTAGTTTTATTGGCAATAAATCAAAAACTCTTTTATGTTTTTCTTTTAGACAAGACCGGGGAGCTGGAGATATATTGATATTATAATTCTCAGTTAATGTTCACGTTAATTAATTAGGTTTTGGATTGATGAAGTCAGTAAACTAGACAAACATAGCGTAAGTCCGGACTAGGTCGCTTTTGGAGAAACTTATGCCCAGCACTAGACTAATATCTAGTTGATGATAATAATGATTGATAAATCAAATTAGGTAGAAAGTTAACAGGGCGGTTATGTAGTATTAACTAAAACGAAATGCATAGAACACATCGTCGAAATCAATCTGTAAAAAAGGAAACACGTCAAGCGACACTCTTTGCGTATACCTAATGATAAGGGGCGACGTGGAGTGGGTATTTTTGTAGTGCAGCTAAACATTTCGCGGGAGCTATTAAGGTAAACGTAATATTGCAAGCGAAATCTCGGGAACGCAATACAACAAACACACAGACGGCACACTTCACGATAGATATGATGCATGCCTCGCTTCCGGTGCGAGCGTCTGTAACTTCTTATTTGTATTCAATGAGCGAGTTCAAGTGTTATTATAATAGATAAGGGGCATAAAGTTCCAGAAGTTTATTATCCACGTTTTTTTTTACGTTATTGTTGATATGTTCACGCCAGGTTCCTTACGGGGTAGCCAAAGGGCACCGAGTAACAAATACTTCATCTTTTAAACATATTTAGCACTCCTGTTATAAATGCCCACCGGCTTTGGAAACTTAAACTTAACAAAAAATACATTTATGCATCTCGTCCACATTATCCTCCTTTAAAAAACCGTTGGCTTGATCGTATTAGGTACGCCTACGGCTTGTGCTTTCAATTTTACCATTCACACTCACCTTACAAATCCGTTTCGTACGTCCACCGTCATTCATTCCGTTTATGTGCTCAAACAGTTTAAGCATGTTTCTTAATCTTTAGTCTTCTTTCACGGTATACCTACCTACTGTATTCTATTCACAACACACACACAAGCTGTGTACGACGTAGCTACCATGTACTTCAACATATTGCAGCTGTAAGAAACGATTTTTTAATGTGAAAATAGCAGCAAAAGAACACCTCGAAATGTCATCTGCAAGCAACCTCGAATAGGTCTGTAGGAGGTCTATTAGTCTCATTTGGTCCAGCTAACTGCCCTGTTGGTTTAGTAGTTAGTGAAACTGATTTATTATTATCATTCCAAGTTTTTGAGTTCAATCCCCGTCCAGTATAATTATTTGTGTGATATTTATTATTATTACTATTTTTTTTGTATCTTATTTTCTAGTGTTCCACACTCGTCTGCTTACCTCTTCGGGGATTACCGGCGAGATTTTACAAGTTCTTGGTTTTATTTCTATATCCTTACTGCTAGGTTTTACTGTTAAATGTATTATTTATTACAGTTATTACCTGTCTATCCCAAATTGTTAAAGAATTTTTTTTTCTGATAGGCAAGGGTAGATATATCTGTGCTTGGTATCTGGGTATTTAGATAATAAGGGTATTTAGATTTTAGATAATTAGAATGCACTGAAGGGAACATAATGTAAAACAGCGTACGTTTGTCTAATTGACAAAATGTATTGAGATGTAAATGCGGTGACGTGACAAAGGGAAAGGAGTGCAAGCCGAAACGCTCAGCGTAGACCTTGGCCGGGATCCAGGCGTGTCTCACAAGTGCGCAAAGCTTTTAATTTCTTACTCGGAAATCGTGGGATTGTGTTTGTCATCGTTTATTTGTTTTTCCTTTGTTACTGGTAAAAAGGACGGACTTAAACGCCCGTTGACATTTCCTACCAGCCAATCCAAGCGATGAAGGGGTTGGCAACCTAATTCAGTTAATTAACAAAAATAACGATCTTTGCATAATAAAATTATTTTTGTTTATAACCGACACACTGTCATTAATTAGAATCAAAATATACCCTAACTAGCTAACTACTTCGTTCGCGTTTATTAAATAGGTAGGTACTGAGTGCACTTCGCTTAGGCGAGATCCAGTCAAACGTGAGCCTGGTTTATAATAAATCTACGTATATCAACTGGGAAAATTAAAAATATAAAATAAACGATTAATCTTTATAAATTTAGATATAATTATTGGTTTTGCAGTTATCGCATTGTCGAATCTTTATTCTTTAAACCAAGTCAATTATGTACATCATTAAATTAATGTTCAATTATACTTCGGTGGTCCATTGTTCGCGACGGCCATTTCCAACCGGGTGGCATTATCAATGAACGCCATGAATTAAAACATCGCTATTATTGCTTTAAAAAAAAAACAAATCTTTCAATTGTTGGTATTGAATAAAGCGACACATTCCTTAAAGTAATAAATCAGTTTAAACATATAAATGAAAAACTTATGTAGGTACGATCTTAAGTCATAGGCCGTACCTATGTTATCTTTATTAAAATTATGTTGCCAGTGTTGTTCCAGTGAGGTAAGTTAAAAAATACTAAGTTTCCTTATGGTTGACTTATCTGGCAAAAATGTTAAAACATAGACAGTACTTGCTTCTACTGATTATTAAGAACTTAAATCTCTGGAGTAATGTACATTTCATATACGTTTATAACGTAGATTTAACTAATTTATTTCGGCATATGTACGCGACGCCCTGGCCGCCTATGGGCAACAGCGTAGGCGGTTCGAAAAGCTATGCTCTGCGATCCTCAAAGCACATACCCCACATGGGGATTATGGACAGTATCCCTTAGGGTAGGCCTATGTCCAGCAGTGGATTGCAATAGGCTAATGAGTTTTTTTATGGCACAAACAGACAATTGGGCAACCTGATGGTAAGTGGTATATGGACAACGGCATATGGTACATATATTCCAATTATATGCATACTGCCTAAATTTGAAAAACGCTATCGTAGTCATACTTTGTATAACACATTGTTAATAATTACTGTAAAGTAAACAGTCAGAAATATGCGATGAAAATATGAAATACAGCAGTGAGAAATATGCGTCGATTATGAAAGATTCGAAATCGATTTTTAACAATAAACTTTGATATAGACGTAATGGCGGCTGTTCAAGGCATTGATTTCAATTTTATTTACTTGTATCACTTTGAATGTTATGTAATTATTTTATCGTTTACCACAGGTCCCTTACGGTGTAGACAGAGGAGAGCTGGAGAGCAGGACAGAGAGGAGAGGACAGCTTCAGAGCTGGAGTGATATCATACGTTTACTAATGTTATAAACAAGACAATGTTTGTTTGTATGTCCTTGTTTCTCGCATCGACAATTTGAGGATGTGTCCGGCACAGCCTACTTCCTGTTTAAAAATTGAAATCTTAGAAATAAGCAAATAATTTTGAAAAGTTAGAGGTGAGGCCCCTGTTTTCAGCTTCATACTTAAGGGCTGGAAGACTAAAATCTTCACCTTAAGTAGTATCAGTACCGATGCGAAAATAAATTTGCCTATTCGTTACGTCATACAACCAAATGTTGGAAATTTTGTATTAAAATCATTCGAATTCTTATAGTCCCTCAAATAATAAAATGAGGGAAGAAAGCTTTTATGGAATTTATTTAGAATTGAGTGTCAGGAAAGTCGTGGCTTATACCGATATTTGTGTTCATTTAATTTTTAATTCTAAAGAAATATACCAAAAATCCACTTAACCAAGGTTTGGATAAAAAACTAGTAGGCACTCCTTATTAAACATTTCCATAACTTTAAGATATGCTAAAGGTTCCTTAATTCTTAATGATTAGTTTCACAAATGTGATCAAAGTACAATATACCCAAATCTATTTTTATAAGCAAGTTTCCAGGAATTATACGATAACAATAGCTGAAGCTTTTAATGTCGGATTGAAGGGATATTAAGTAGGTATTCAATTACTTTTTCATCCCATACTTTTCTGGACAGTCATTATTGTAGATACTATTACTAATTTAATATACTAGAATATTTGAAATTTGATCTAATTAATAATTTAAATACACTCTCCATAGTAGTATAAGTTCTGCGCGCAATATTTTTAAAATAATGTTAAATAAGAAAAATAAATAACTCAGAAATCAGAGGAGAAAAAACTTAAAAAGCTATATTAATTTCATTTATCATCACATTGTGCGACAGATTCATTAAACTCACACGTCTTTATTAAAAAGTACATATTATCTTGATCTTTGTATTAGCAATATTCCATTAAGTAAAACTCAATCAACTCTCACCATATCGAGTGTCGCCATCTCGCCTCTTTAATTCTAATTTAGTCTAGGAAGCACGGATCTTCTTATTAGTTTTGTAATGGGCTGCGTACGGCTAGCCGTAGTCTGAAACGGTATCAATTGACGTCCGCTCGCGCGCGCAGCCGAACGCGGACTGAGCGATGAACTTTGTCGAGTCGCGCAGGCGCCGGCCGCGGTGTGCGCAGGCGCAGGGTGAACGAATGCGCCTGTTTATTATGCCCCACTGACGTGAGCTTGATCGACATTCCATGGGGTTAAGTGCCGCCGTATTTTCGGACAATCATCCACTCGACAGCTCCCAGCTACCACTTAATAGCAATAACTGTCATCTCTCCATCTTAATAACCAATTACACCACTTTAGACTGATCTGAACGCAAACAACATTACCTACGTTATTAGTAAAATAACGTAGCATCAGATTAAAGTAGGAAGTATAAGGACATTGCTCCTTCCGATTTCGGTTAAGTTAACAGAAAAGATAAGTGGGCAGGCGCCCGTCAGTATCTCCGATGACACATTCGTTAGTGGTTTTTTGTTTGTATTAGCGGTATACTAACACCTTTACAATAATGGACAATATTATAAACGTTAAACTCTGATCCCAATTGAATTTCACCAAGATTATCTTTTAATAACACTATATTATTAAATGTACTCTTAAATTCCATTCATAGTAATAAAACAACCTTTCTTACATACCTTTTCTACAAAAAAAAATAGGGATTTCAATAGGAACATACAAGATACGTAAAGATTTATTTCTTTAATAAAAAATAATGAGATATGAATTTTCCAAATAAATAATAATTACATTATGATTATAACCATTTAAAAATAACAATGTATATTATAATAATAAAATGTATATAATCCAAAATAATTCCATATAAAATCTACACAAAATTAATAAATATAAACATTACATATAAAATAATAATAAAAATAAACCTTCCCTATTCATACTTCAAGTTTCCTATTCACGTTTTAACACTGCGATGCACGATCCGCTTGTGGCGGCTGACGCAGCCGGCCGTGCGGAACGACTTGCCGCACTGCTCGCACGCGAACGGCCTCTCGTCCGTGTGTATCCGCGTGTGCACCCGCAGGATGTCCATCGTGTTGAACCGCTTGCCGCACGTGTCACATCCGTACTTCCTCTCGTTCGCGTGGTACACGAAATGCTTGCGGTACTGAGCCATCACGTGGAACGTCTTGCCGCACACCTCGCACGTCTTCTTCGGCGTGGGGTCGTGCACCGCCTTGTGTATGAGCAGCCCGCTCCGGAACTTGAACTTCTTGTCGCACACGAGGCAGGCGTGCTCCTTGCTGCTCGAGTGCATGTCCAAGTGGCTCACCAGGTTCTTCGTGTACTTGCCGCAAACCTCGCACACTTTCCAATAATCATACTTCAATTTGCGCACTTTCTTCTTACGCTTGAACACTCGCTCCTTCTTCAGCAGCGGCTTCACTCCTCGAGTCGGCTCCGCGTCGCTCGGGTGGTCGTCGTAACGATCGTCCCCTGGATCGAAATTCGCCTTCTCGTCATGATTTGTGGCGGCTTGAATGTTTTCTACTAGTATTTCAGTTTTAATTTCGTGCTCCATTTTAGTGTTACGAAACTTATTATCGGACACTTGACATTTTCTTCTGAACTTGTAAGCGTTTTCTAACTCCCGAGCGCAATTTAGACATATCTGCGATGGCAAACTATCGGACGCATCGACCTAAAATTAACAATATAAATTAATAACAGTATCCACCCAAAAAAAAATACAAACAGGAATCAACTTACGAGAACCACCCTAGTGGCCACATACCTCTACACCGCCGATAACTTTCAATTTCTCAGCTAAACCAACACCCTCGTCATCAGTGGCGTTGAAAATATTCAAAGATCCATTCTCGTTAGAACACGTCCTACAATAGTTCACGTCCAGCTCTGTCTTAGGGTTCACTATTTGTAGCTTTTGTTTCAGGTCCGTTAGCTTCATGTCCTCCTCGACCTCGTCGTCGCTGGCCCTGGGCGTGACGTCATTATGCTCCTCTAATTGCGGTTCAAATTTTTCCTTCACTGATTTTATTATTTTCCTACTGTGAAGTTCCATATACGCTTCCATTGCTCCATAGAAAGGCCATTGCTCACTGAGTATTCCCTTATCGGCAAATTTCCTTTTCCACTGTAATTGAAAGAATTGGTTGCTGAACTTTTAATTATAGTTTACCTACTAGCTGACACGGCAAACATCATTCAAACATTACCCTGTATGTTTTCAACATGTACGCCCAGATTTCCGATAGCTCCAACAAGCTGTGATCCAATGGCAGGCCCAACTTTCGCAATAGTTTTTCCACTTCTCTGTAGATTGGAAACATATAAATCATTCATATATTGGGTGTTAAAATTGCATGCATAACACAATTTGAATAAAAAACAAGCCATTTACCGCCATCCGTTTGTGTGATCCTTCATATTCCTTCGGAAAAGTTTTTCATATTCACTTCGGACGCTTATTAAATTAGAAATCCATTCTTCTTTCCCTATTAAAAATTAAAGGATTTTTTCATTTCTGTACTTTCCATAAAATCGAATAGGTACATTTGAATGAATACTTACAGCCTATGGTAGGATTTAAGCTGAGATTTCCCTCTCCCAAGTAAAGCTCGAAGAGATTATGATAAACCCACAGTTTATTATTCGTCGCCTTCGCCTTCTGATACTCCTGTAATTAAACGAACGTATGTAAAAAAAACCGCAACATCACGCCTCTATTTCCACGAAGGCGTAGGCAGTGGAGCGTAGTACACTTTCATGTTTCATCGTTATGGAACGCATGTATTGTATATTTAGTGTTTTTATTTTACTCTCTAATATTTTTATGCAATACCGTATAATTATTCTTTATTGTATAATAAAAGACAGCGAAATAGACATTATACAAGGCGGAAAATATACAAATTATATCATAGAGCTTTGTTTCATAATGTTTACGATTTTTTGCAATGTTTAACCCAGTTATTTCGACGACTAGTTTAATCCGAAAGCCGTCATAAATTAAGAAGATTATTTTCATTTGTTTCATTAGTGATAACGTCAAACGGCTGGAACACATTCTGTCGTCCCGAGACATATTATGCGCAAAATTTCACGTCAAGTTACGAAGTGTTGACCTCCTTTCAGCTGACTGTGACTATGTCGCGATATGACGAAATTTTAGTGACACGAAAAATTACTATTTGCCAAAATTTACTGTCTTATTAATTAACCATAACACGTTTTGAATAAAAAAAACATTTAAGTTCCTAAATTTGGTATTTGTAAAATGTTTGCCAGTTAAAAAAAAAATTACTCCAACCCCTTATTCGCTGTTAAAAAAAACCACGACCTCCACTCGTTCTGGGTGACATTATCTATAAAAGTAACTGATGATTGTTTATTCACAAATAAAATTATAATTGTCTATGTGTCGTAGTCTAGACCGGTGGTGGTGGTGTGGTGAGCGCGGTGCGCGGCAATAGGTTCGTCATCTATTCCATGATGGGACAAACATGGTCACTGATATAACGTGGCAGTGTACTACACTCCTCCGGCTACCCCTGGGGGGAGATACGTGAGTAGAGTTAGTTAGTAGATACTAGGAGTTGAGTTACGTTTCAAGAATATAATTATTTATCAGTTACCAATCGAAACAAAACAAATATAGAAATATTTAACAAATTAAAACAATTTCGTGCAAATAGAAACGTGATACGAAAATGTCGATCACGTCGCGAATGTAAAAGGGCGAGATGGCTTTGAGCTGATAAAAGCAAGTGACATTCTTGTATTGCTTGAATGCCACTGCTGCATGTTGCATGAAAACTACTTAGGGGAAGTGTCACATCCGCGTTCGCACAAAGAAATATCACTCAGAAACTCGCTCAAAAGCCGATATGAACTTTGCTATAACGATTTACATTTTGTGAACAAGCATTATGAATTCTTTATAATCATCGATGCTTCAATGGAAACAAGTGTTTTTTTTTTGTATGGCAATTTTTTCAAGCCACTGCAAATATAAATTCATATAGTATGGTAAAGTGGTTAATACTTAACTTACAAAATTCTTTGAACCAATATTGTTTACAGCGCTCAATAAGATAGGTATTAGAGGTAGATTTAATTACAACCTTATTAACATTTGAGATGCAAAGGACGTTATAATGTATTTACATTTGTCTGATGCATTTTCATCAACAAAAATGCTAAATGTAGTTAAAATTTTGTATAAAACTAAGTTTTACTATATTTACCATAAATGGGTGTCGGTAAATATGGCTAAAAATCATGCCTTGTAAAAAGACGAAACATATGCCAAAGTGCGAGACGAAAAATGTGTTACAACTAAATACGGACAAGCCATCTACGCAACAACTTACACTGAACGTCGACGCCCATTTCCTGCAAATTTCTCTCCCCGTCAGCGAGTTGGGGAAACCGTACTCTTCGCGCATGATGGCCAGGAGATCACTGTTGGGAAATACGGACAGAAACTAATTTAATTTTATTGTTGAAAAACATACATTAACCGAAACGCGATATTAAAATATATGGTACACTCACTTCCACGCCCATTTGCGCTCTCTGAACAGCCAGTCATTCTGCAGTCGGATTTGTATGAACGACTCCGTTATGTCTTTTGACCCTGCAAATGAGTCGTGAATTTTTCATAATTGCCAATGAAGCCGCACACGGCCGTGATATTTCAACTTCAGTAATGTCAGTTTAACATTTGGACTTTTTTCCTATTCTGTATAACATCTCATATATACTAATAACGACGTGGGATGATTCAATCAAAACAAAGCCGATGTAGTTGAAGCCAGAGAGAGCGAGAGATTTATTGTATGCACCACACATGCCACATCCGGCAAAACATCAAATAATGTGTTGACAACATAATTTAAACAGAATAGGTACTGATATAATATACATATGTATTTATAAAAAATACGTTTTATAAAGATTAATATTAGAAAACAAACAATGCTCACGGTACGTATTACATAACATAAGTTAATTACATTGGCCATTAGGTGAAATTTAATATTACTCAGTGCTGGAAATAGCCATTCATGAGCCCAGTGTGAGTTCCTTTAATTACGCCCTTGAAAAACGGCCCGTATGAGTCATACTACACTGACATGTCCTCGGCGTCGGTGACGCCTCAGATAAGGTAGAACTCAATTTTTCGATACACTCTGGTTACCTCTACTTCCCTACAGGTTGTGTGACCTGTGCCTAGGCGCCGCCAGCGCCGCCCCAAACACGGCACTGACGTTACCAGTTACCTTTCGCGATAAATGCAAATTGACCTTCTGATATAAAACGCCAAGTTCATTACGAAAATATATTACGTTGATGACAGCCCACCCTAATACAAAAAAAAACAACGAAATAAAAAAAAAAAATTACTTACTAAGTACCTATTCATAACTAAGAGACGTAACTGGTGAAACGTGGGAGTGTACTACACTCCTGTGCCCATCACTTCGGCACACCAGGCGTGATATTACATTAACTAATAGAACTTGGTGCGCACACGTGCAAAGTAAACGTTTCCAATGTCTACACTAGTGCGTGTGGTAATATGCTAACATCTTACAAGTGTGACGAATAATAAAACTGACATGAAAAGTCCCGAGGGCTGCCAATAATTATCGTGTAAACACATCAGGTTAATGGCTCGCCTCATTACCGATACACTGTTTATTTATATTAACGCCATATCTCCTGCATACATTGCTAATACCCGCTTATTTATCTACAAGTTTTATTTGCTTATTAGCTTCTTATACCTATTGGTGTTAGAGGTTCCGCACAAAGCCTATTAGTTAATTTAAGACTATTTCACACACACACAAACACACACGCACACACGCACGCACGCACGCACGCACTCACGCGCGCACGCACACACACACACACACACACAAAATGGTTACATAAACGTAACATCACGTCTGTAATCCCAGAAGAGGTAGGCAGTAAAGAGTACACTCTCACATATCAATCAGTTGCGTTTATAGGTTAGCCTATTGTCATATACTGGATACATATCCACACCAAACTACTGATAAAAATTCTACTACAAAATAGAAGTGTGTTACACTCATCTGCCTATCTCTTGGGAGATTACAGACATGCTGTTACATTCGACTAGAAAATCTAATAAAAAAAATTGATAGTACCCGACACAGGAATTGAACTCAGGACATTTCGATCAACAGATGTGCTTGCAACTCACCCAACAAGGCAGTCCATGTTATAATATTACAATATAGTTTGTTATATTAATATTGATATATTATTTTAGATTAGGAATATCATACTCACAATCAATCCACTTAGCGTGCCACTGTCTAACATATCTGTATGTGAAACTTTTAAGCTGTGGTTAATAGTTGAGGTACTTACACTGAAACTCATCACCTTGATTATCTTTCCTCTGACTGGTTTTATTTAGATAATTTTTACTGGATTTTCTCTCTCTGCTTATGTAGTTGGCTCCAGAATCCGTTTCCAACTTTGACATATAATCCGGCTCATATTTTTGGAAGTAAGTCATCATAGATTCATATAGAGGCCAATCTGTGAGTTCAGCACCCTTTTTGAGTTTCAAGCGATGTTTCCTCTAAAATATATAGCAATAACAATATCTTGGTACATGTCCTCACTCAGCCAATAATTCCAAAGAAAGTATCAAGAAAGGTTGTAATCAGACAGCTGATAAACTAATTATATACTTTAACCTAAATATATACCAATGCAGATTTTTTACACCCAGCAACAGACCAAATACTTATGCTGATACAAATGTTCATTTTGGATAGGAATTGAACCCAACAACCGCAGCTCTGCAGTCAGGTTCATTAACCACTGCACCAAAAGATTCCATAACTAGCTGACATGGCAAACATTGTTTTGCGATAGAAATCATTTTTAGTGAATATTTGGTTAGTAAATTAAAAAAAATCTATTCAAAGTGTATTTGCAATTGTTAAATATTTGAAAAACGAAAGACGGTTATATAATTTGGATATTAATCATACAAAAATATTGAAGTCGCGATAAAAAATGGAAGGTGAAAATTTGGGGTCATAGGTATTTTTTTATACCCAAGGTAAAAAAAATATAAAAAAAAATTCATCAAAAAACAGATTTTTTTCAGGAGAGTCACCCTTATCACTTAAGGGTATAAAAAATAGCATATAATCTATTCTCAAAGCTACCAAATATAAATAAAAAATGTAATAAAAATAGATTAAGCTGTTTCTGAGGAGTTCGACCACTAACACATGACATGAGATTTTTATATATTAGAATTATTTATTATTGTTAATGAACCTTATTTCATAACATTAATTATTGTTCAAGAAAATATAATTTCTTACTAAATCATTAAATAATAACACTTACATTAAATCATTAAATAATAACACTTACATTAAATCATTAAATAAAAACACTCACATTAAAAGTGATTCTTATGTGCTGCCACAGTCCTTTGATGTCCTGTATACAGCAGTCTGTTGGAAGGTCGTCAGATCTTAGGGAAACCTCCACTGACCTACAAAATGTGTGTTGCTCAAAAACATAATTTATATTGGAAACATATCGCAAACAATAGTTCAGTACAATCAATGTAGTCAGTATTACTCACTTCCACATCTCACGATAATCGAGTTGCTTCTCTTTTGTTTTACATATGCTATTGATAAATTTCAAACGCCACTCGTCACTCCCTACAAAAATTCATCATTTTGTTAATTATACATTATGATATTTACCTGGTATTTGTTACATTTACCTATAATTGAATAAACTAGTGATACTTTACGTTTACACTCCATAAGTCTCTTTGCTACCAAGTCTGAATGCACACATAAAAGAAAAGCAACATACACAACATGAGTGCCACATTGGTCCAGTGGTGGCCTGTAGTCACACCTGTAATCCTTGAAGACATAGGTAGGTACCGGCACAATACACCGGGCACAAATATAAACTCTCAGATACTACTAGAAAAACTAAGTTAGAAAAATTCAATTCAATTATAGTACTCAACACAGGCTTTGAACCCAAGACCTCAGAACCCCTAGACCAGCAGCCACGCTTGCAGCCACTCTGCCAACAAGGCAGGCAAGCATGTTTATGTTAGCGTTTATGAGAAAATACTATGAAATACGACTAAAACGTAACTTCACGCCTGTAATCCCCGAAGAGGTAGGCAGAGGAATGCAGAACACTCCCACGTTTCACTGGTTA
>DWDV01000398.1:0-17207 GCA_018245615.1 Mimoniades ocyalus | reverse complement strand
ATATACCAACTGTCAACTTCGGCTGGTTTGTGTGGAACTGCAACTACGATTCTTTCTTAACTTATTGGGGTACAGATTTATACCAACAGATGTCTCTATTAAACTATGAGCAGTAAATAGTTCAGTTATTGAACTACCTTCAAGGTTATGCCTGAAAATGTTATGCGTTTATCAAATAGGAAGTGAGTCATTTGTTATCATTTGTATTTGAATATATAAACAGAACTTTATCATTCAGGTGTCATGTATACACAGATTTAATAAAAATGATAAATGGCGGTATCACATTTATATTTTATTGTATGCCTCCGTTCTGCTTGATTTTCCAGAGCTCCAATGCATATTATTCAGAATTATAGTGAATGTCTGTCAGAAGTTATAACATATTTTTTGCAACACAGAAATGGTTGGAAAACTTATTCAGCCTGTGCGGTCACCCATCCAATGTTAGACCGTGGTATAAACAGTTAAGGTCGTCTATATGGTCGTATATATAATCTATGGACAAGTGCAAGCGCTAGGAAAAAAAATAATCGGCATCAGCGTACATTTGCCTGGTACTGCTTAAAGTTTCAAAAGTTATTTGTTTATATGTAGATGATAATGTAAAATCACGCCTGTAATCCCATCGTAGTATAGGGGGTGAACCTATTGCCAAATATATACTTAGTTTTTCAATTATTTTGAAATATTACAGTAATTATTTCTGTCTGTATATCAGTACACGGGATTATTTCATAGTTACCTCAGCCTGAAGACGTCCATTATTGTACATCTGGTTTCTTTAAAAATAGTCAAACCTCCGGGTACTTATTTCGTGGACCGAGGGTCCAGTGCCCCAACAAGTCGCCTATCCATATAATCTCTTATCCACGTTAATATCATAAATGCGAAAGTGATTCTTATCAGTCTGTCTCTTTTTAATACAGAAACCGTGTAAATGATTTTGTTATACTTGCTTATTGTTTGAACCGCTAATAAAAAACAGCATGATTAGAATAATTGTTTTACTAAAATCAATTTATTAAAGACGAAAATAAGAAGAGTGATAATATCTATTGGTACTTATTTCGATTTTCGCGCCAAGCGTTAGTGTCAAATGGTTTTGAAATGCATGCAGTTTAGATCCTTTTTTTTAAATACGCTTAAGCAAATACTACATATTTAAGCTGAACTGTTTTCTCTGTCGTTATTAAATAATAAAACAATATAATAATATAAACGAGTTAGGTGGGAGCGTCCGAATGCGATCAGCAGTGGACCGAATCTCGATCACCTAGTCGATTACTCAATCTTGATAATAGATTATTATCCGCTGGGAAGTGATTCGCTGAAATTTCAATGAATTGATCATAATAATAACGTAACTTACGTAACCCCGAATCCCATTGGACTGTTCGGTTGGTTATTATAAACGCTACACATTTATTAATAATAAACTTACGGGATCCCTTAGCCGTTAGGAACACGTCATTGGTTAAATAAACGAAATCTGTATATTTATCAATATGTTACGGAACCTCTAATCTGTTTAGACTGCTCGGTTCGTTATATAAGCGAAACTGGAAAGCAAGGAGACAATAGTGTATGTTTATATTATCTGAAGATAACAACTTACGTAGATCCGATTGTCGTTGGTTGATAAGAGACTGCGGTCCAATGCGACATTAGTGTCTAGAGCTGTTGTGGAGTTATCGTTATTTTTCTTAAACTAGACAAAATCTCCGATTACTCGCTCTATACTCCTGGATATGCATATATACACGGATAAAGATTCTTTCTTGACAAGTGACAGACATTTTGGCGGCAAACTCGTTCCTCAGTGCGGTGAAGTGTTAAAGGGAATTTAAAAAACTTTAAAAGAATTTGTGAGAGAAAAGTAACAAATGTGATTTATGTAAAACGTTAAAAATTTTAATTTAAAAAATAATTAATGTATGGTTTTGTTATTTTTAAATGCATTAACAAAAAAAGAGATATTCGTTCTACTTGTGTTGTCTGAAATTAATATTGTAACCTAAAATAGTTATTGCGTGTTTAAATCAATTTTTTGTCTCGCAAACTAATATTCAAACTGACCAAGATGTAGTGTGTAGCTAAGTTTGATATAATTAATGGACACGCGATCCAATAGTCCAATGTCAAAAATATCGATTACACCTTTCGATTTTGGTCGAGTTCGATTCTGCTGTGGTTTTAGTCAACGGTTGTGTTTTCATGTGTATAGTACTTTGAAGAAGTGCTCGCGAATTTTGTATTACTGCCTACAAAAGTTGTTAAAATAACAAAAGTATACGAAAAACATTTTAAACAATATATGTAGTATTGTTATAGTGCATAAAAATCTATAAAATAAGTGAAATGGCTGATAATACCGTACAGTATTTGAATAAGTAAATAAATAACTGCTAATAAAAACATACTAAAGCTCGATGATTAATACCGTAGGGTTGTTTTGAGTTACAATAACATAAATAATAACAAGAAAGATGACTTGCAAAACTTCCCACGCGACCGTCAAGAAGTTCCCATCACACAAACGTCTCCTGAAACTTTTCGTGAGAAACCTAAAAAAGAACACCGCCGCAATAAAAGAATTAAAATGCTCCATCGACTCGAAACACAATCAAAACGACAACAGCGACCGAATGATCGAAATCGCGAACGAGGTAAACGAGAAACTCGAAATAGTTCACAAACTACGAAATGATATAAAAATTTACAAAACAATAAACACAATACTCACCAATCATTACATAAAACAAACCAGAAACCACGAAAATAGCATAGACAGCAAAGTTATGAAGCTCGAAAGACAAATCATACAGTCCTACGACGATTTGAAAAAAGAAATAGCCAAGATGGTGGACGCATGTGCTGTCAGAAATGATAACATTTCCGCGCCAATTCAAAATAGTAACGTCATAGTGGTTGGGAACGATTTGAAATATAATCAGTTTAATGAAATGTACATTAGAACTGAAATATACAATAATATTATAAAGAAGATCGATAAATTGTTTTATGGAGTGGTAAGTTTTATCAGATGTACTCTAGTATAAAATACAGTTTGGATATTGAATATACACAATGTATATTTAAAAATATATATAATTAAAATATTAACAATTAGTCTACATATTCGAATATTTGTTCTGCATTGTCTAGGTAGATACCGAGGATGTTATATTCTGTTATCGTTGTACACTGTAATACATTATACTGGATCTACTATCATGTGAAAACTTGGTTTATTTTTTAGATACGTTGTAAATATATCTGATCTTCAATTTTTTTTTCTATTTTGTTTTTTAATCTGATAGAGGATATTTTTTATTACCAAGTGTGTGCGTGCATGCGCGTGTGTGTGTGTGTGTGTAGGCGCGCGTGTATGCCTCGTCTCGTCTTGTCACAAGTAAGTACGAGATAAACATAATCTAACACATCAATTATTCTAAATTCTCGAAAACTACGAGTATGTACGTTATCATACATTATCATAGTTAGCATTCTTGTTGCTTAATATTTTAATCTCCTTCAAATTCCATATTTAGTTTAGCCGTCACGTTTTTCATACATGACATATTTTATAAAGCGTGTCAGTAACTTCTACATTTAAATAAGTTAACGATGTGCTTAGTACTAAATTTATCATAATAATATTTATTTCAAGGAACACGTATTACAAAAATGTTTTCGTATAAATTATATAAGTGTAGCTTACTTTCGTGTAAAATTGTATACAAGTTCACGTTACTATAAAAATTTGCGCTCCTTATTTCCGTTTATATTCTTGTATTGAATTAAAACGTAAATAATAATTTGATTTTTTTTTCTCTTCAATAAATGGTATGTGTACATTAATAGTGCAGTATAAGTACATATAGTTTTATCTAAATAATTAATGCAACTTAAAGCCCTCCTGATATATTAATACGTGGAGTCTAGAGTATTGGTATTATGTTCGATCTGATGAAGCTGTACAGCTTTTTCTGAAAGTTCCTTAACAAAAAATAAAAGTTATCTTGGGAGTGCACTACCACTCCTCTGCCTTTCCCTTCGGGAATAACAGGCGTGATGTTATTTTAAAAACTCATCAAATTTACCCCGAACAGCCATTAATCGCTGAACTGAGCGCACTGTTACCGGTATATGTATATCAGCTGTGATTCAACGACGAAGACGACGACGACGTAACATCACGTCTATAATCCTCGAAGAGGTAGGCAGAGGAATGTAGCACACTCCCACGTTTCACCAATTATGTTTACGTCCCACTACGCAATAGGTGGTGAGCCTATTGCCATACACTGGACACATATCTAGACTCCGAGCCACTACTAGAAAATCTAATTTAGAAAATTTTTGTTATACCCGACCCGGGAATTGAACCGTACTGGGTCCTCCTGCCGATCGACAGTCGCACTTGAAACCAACACGACCAACGAGGCATACTGGTATGTTTTTTCATAACAGCACTTTCATTTCCAGGCGTACCAGGACCGTATAAAGGAGGAGGAGCAAAAGGAAGCGGAAACAGCCCGCCTGGAGGAGATACTCAACATGTGTGCGGAGTATGAAAGACAGATAGCCTCAGGTGTGTATATATGTATGTAGTTGTAATCTGTAGTGCTTCTAATTCTAGATAAGATAGAAACGCTTCTGTTGACCACATTCTAATGGTAGATTAATTATAGTTGATGTTACATTTATACTCAACATTCTTGTCTAGATCTAACCCCCAGTCGCTTTTCTCTAGATTCTAACATAAGTCCAACAATGTTACGATAAAAGGGGTGACATGACGCTGGTGATGATGATGAAGATAAAAAACGTAACTTCACGCCTGTAATCCCCGAAGAGGTAGGCAGAGGAATGCAGAACATGATGAAGATAAATTGAAATTTTTCGGTTGATGTTCATTATTACATTGTAAGATATTCAACGTCAACTTAATGTTTAATAGACTCTCGTACTGTAAACAAATTTAGAAGTTATGATTTTAGCTAATATAGTTTTCGAATATGTCACAGGTGGTCCTATAACACCAACAGAGAAGAGGTCACACAATAAAATTATAACAAACGGATCCCTGCCGAGGAGTGCCGCTATGAACAATCCAAATTTTATACAGACAAGCGAGGGGTATTACAAGTAAGTACCTACATAGTTTAAATTCATAGTCGTACGTTGATATAACCTGGGTAAAAAATTTTAAAAAGTGGGTTAAAAGTGACATGCTATCTGTCAGCAAAATATCTTAAAACTCAATACGACATTATGATACAACCTCGTCGAAACATCTGTATAAAAAACACTTGATTTTTATCTTTTATATATTTTACATTTTATTTATATGTATATTATTTTAAATGATTAATTAAATGTAATTATGATTTGACAGATTCGATACTAGTCATAACCGAAACAACTCTATGAGCAATTCTTTACCAATACAAAGGAATCTGTCGAGTTACGAGAATTTCGACACATCCCAGTCTCCCACGCACATGGACCAAATGAGCCCAGAGGTAACTATTCGGGAGAACAATTACGAAAACGTAGGCAGAATGGATGAAATAGGCATCCCGGTTTACGAAGATACGAGAAACGATCTGTCTAGTCCAATAATGATAAGAAAACTTCAAAACCAAAACGACAGGCTGCAAAATGTCTCCTCCCCCGTAGGAAGTCCGTACGAAAATGTGTATTATAACAGAAGTAACGCGATAGGCTTCAAACCAAAATCACCGAACACCCAAAGCCCGAGAACTAGAATAAAGACTACTTTCGCTCATAAAAATCTGCCGTCTCCTCAGTATTTCATATTCCCCACGCCACTGCTTATCGATAGCTCGCAAAAACCTGACTTTGACAATGTACAAAAGGACGAGAGTGTGAACCTTAATGATAATAACAACGATAGTGTAAAATGTGGTGGTATTGAAAAACAGTTGAGCTTGGAAGAGGAAATACCGATGATTGATGACGCAGATATAATAAACGACCTTGAATTCAGGTATTCCAGAGTCATAACTGATAAAAGCGACCAACAGAATAGTATTAAAAAAGACTCCAATGACGTCAATGACACCATTCATGTAGAAGACGCTTCCAATGAATTCGATACTAATTTAGAAGAGGTCAGTCTAAGGAAGAATCAGAGCTTTGACGACGTTAAAAAAGAATTGATGGCAGATATACCTGAATTGGAAGAATTCGAAAAAGATCTGAAACAGAATAAAAGAGACAAAATTATTAAACACATCACGGAGGATATAAAGAAGATGGATGTTGAAGCAGATTCCATAGATAGCGCGATATTAGATGAAAATGTAGATGAATTGAAAACGAAATACGAAACTTTGAAGGATGAGAGGAAAAAGCTCGTTGCTGAAATACATGAAATCAAATGTAAAATGACCGAAATCAGAGCACAGGAAGACGACATACTTAGAGAGGTAAATTTGTGTTCTTTTCAATTGTTCCCCTTAAATGTATTTTTTGTGATTTTTTTCTATGTAATTTCAAATTTCTTGATTTATCTAAACGGTTAGTCAAGATCGATTTGGATTCGATCTCCGGCTCAGGAAAAATATATTTTTGGGATTTTCTGTCTTGAAATTTCCATTAGTAGTACGGAGTCTGAGTTTTTGCCTGGTGAATGGCGATAGACTCACTGGTGAATCGTGGGAGTGTACCAAACTCTTCTGCCTACCCATTCGGGGAATTACAGGCTTGATGTTATGTTGGTAAATCATGATTAGTTATTTCTGTTATACCTTAATTTCCTTGTAAGTATTGAACACTTATTTCCTATCTATAAGTGATTTCTGGAGTTCACCATATCACGAAAGAGACAGTCTTAGGCGCAATACCACTCTACATGGTACAGAAAGCATTTCAATTAAAACTCTTGAAATTACAACATACATACCCGCACAACTATAATATTTTTGTGATAGTTAATTTCTTCAAACACTTTTATTTTTCAGTTGGAAATGGAAAAAGCCCTAATCAAAGGCGAGTATGATTCAGAAATAGCTATTCTGAACATTGAGCAGAAAAAGAAAGCAGAACTGAGCGAACGGGCTAAAGCGATTGAGGAGGAGATAAGGCAGCTGAAAGAGAAACAGATGACGCGCCAGAATGAGATGCGAGAGAGAGTTGACATCGCTACGCTGAAAGTGGAGAGGTAAGAATTTTTTACTTTTTTTCCTCTAATCCCGATACAAATTAATTACACGTATATCTTATATTAGAAATTGCGTTTAACGTTTTGTAAAAAAATTATATTTTCTACATACATGGAATGCGTTAGACCTGTACGCTGTACAGTTTTAGTGCGGTTGATATAACTGACAACGCCATCCGTTGACTAATGGTATGCAACCACTATGACGATTACCTGCTTGTTGTGATGCTTGAAACATTAAAAGGGCCAAATAGTAAGATATAAGAAATTGTCAACTCCTTTTAGATAATAGTCTATGTTGTAAAATAACAACAAATTAGAATGTGCGTTTGAGAATAACAGTGTGCTCGTTATTATTAGCATTATTATTTTTTTTGTTTTTAGAATACAAAAAGACTTAAAAGAAAATGCAGCTACTCTGGAAGAACTACAGAACGCACGCGATATATTAGACAATGAAACCAAGATGTTCGAAGACCTCGAATTCCAGCATTTGGAAGAGGAATCTGAACTGTAAGTAGTTTAGTTAGTAGAATTGCCATTTTTATTCCTTACTTTTATCCTCCTCAATTCTACACTACCTTTAATCGTCTCGTCGTGTCTATAACTATATTTGAATATTTAGGATAATTCATAGGATTTTTAAATTTTAGAAACACTGACATATGAAGCTTTTTAATATTTGAAATTTTAATATTTAACAGATTGGCAAACAGAGAAGATATTCAAAATGAAATTATGATTCTAACAAAGAAGATTGAAGCACAAAAAACGCGAATTCTAACCCTGAAATCAGAGGCAAACAATAATTTGACTTCGGCTTTAGATGAAACGAAAATATTGCAAGCGGAATATAAGCGATTGTTAAACCAAGTTGAAGAATTAACTAGCAGAGTGCAAAGTCTAGAAAAGGAGTTAAAACCAATAGTTACGAAGCTGAATGACATTGAAAGGACGCAATCACCAGATAGTGCATTCTTCACAGACCAGACGAGAGCTAAATCCGGTGAATTTGGATATTCGCCCCAAAGCTCAGATAGTGATGACATGGATGTAACAAGAATAACCAACTTTGAAGATCATACAAATCAAATCAAAGAAAAATTCAACTCGATAGATCAAATGTCACAGTCCATGATAGTCGATATAGAGAGACGAGTAATCGGTGATATTATAGATCCTGTCGATGTTGATAATAGACAAAGCGAAAGTCCGTCTAAGTCTTCAACTTCTTCGAAGGAGAAGAAAGGATTTTGGGAAAGGAATTTCGATTCGCTTAAACGAAAAAACAAAGACAAAAAGCCAAAATCCCCAGAAAAAGTTGACATCATGTCGCAGAGTCTCAACGAGAACATGTTTTATAATAATGAAAGCATCGAAAATGATGTCACGTTTGACAGATTCAACAGTTTAAGGCATTCAAAGAAGAAAGATAAGGACCAAAACGGCCCAGTGAAAAGTCATTCGTCATCGAAGATTCCAACTTTCGCTGCACTAGGGAAGATCATGAAGAAGGACTCATTCAACAGGAAAGGCAAAGAGAATATTGTCGTCAAAGAAAACATGAAGAACGATGAATTAACCGAAAGATCTCAGACTGATCAACAGCAGAATAATCTCAATAAGAATAGATATGTTAAAAATCTTAAGCCAATTCCACTAGACAATAAGTACATTAAAGCTAAATCTTTATCGCCGGACAAAATTTCCAAAGACGATTCGATTCGCGAGGAAATTGAAACGGATGAAAACAACGATAAGGAAAATAACATTGCATTTGATAATTTAGTTAAAAATACGGATAGAATCAGAGGTAATGTGTCGAAGATACGTCATAGGAAGAGCTGTGGTGACGAGCCAAACGGTAGGAGCACGGATTTTCAAAAAATGTCCGACTCCGGTAAGATACCGTCTCAAGACGACATAGACCGGATATCGAAAATAACACTGGACGCACCGATACTATCCAGCGACACCGATATGAACTCTTTAGGGAAGAGGACTTTGGACAGCTTGATGGAAATTGAGAGGAAGCGATTGGAAATGTTGGAGGAGCAAGGTATGTGTATCCGGTTAATTTTATTATAGAAGTAGAAGAGAAGGGGATGCAGGTAAGTTAAGTGGTCATTGCACGTTACAAAGGCATCCCTGTGGTCACATCCCTTGAAGTAGGTACTTATAGTCCAGACGCTGTTACATATCATAAGCGATGTGCATAGCTAAACATCTGTAGGCGCGATCACTTCATAATGGTGACCATTAGTGATTATTTCTATGAACGTTTCAACGTGTCGAAGGGTATTTCAAGTGAAGAATCCTCGTTATTGTCGTTACCTAGACATGTATAAATCTCGTTGGAGACCTTGAAGTGAGTAGAAACCATCCAACAGAACACTTTTCTAGCTTAACATTATACGTCAGGTCAATACAATATGATCATGGTAATTACTTTATTCAGAAGTGAACAATTGAGTGATACAGTACAGTGTACACTTACATGGTTGTCGTGTACAGGGTGTCAGATGATAGAAAACGAACGCGAGAAGATAATCGAACTGAAGCGGCGCGTCCAGGACGAGACGAAGAAGATGTGGGACGAGCGCGCGCGCGCCGACGGCGCCCGGCACGCGGCGCACGCGGACGGCGGCGGCGACAGCGCGGCGGACGACGCGTTCAATTTGACCAACTCGACCATATTCGAAGAGAGGTAGGCGTTTTTACACGCTTTATATTAGCTCGATTTGTATGTATGTATCGATGTGATGGATTTTTTGAATTACATTTTAATTAATTTCTAGATATCCAAACCGTTTGAATTTTTACATACATCTAGAGAACCGATAACAACACAATAATTTGATAATTAAAGTACGATTTTTTAATTAATTTAACACAAAATAAAAGAAACAACAAAAATTATAAAAAAAAATAAAAAATTACAGATTAAAAAACTGAGAACTATGCTTTTATATTTCTTAAAATTAAAAAGTGATCACTAAATTATAGTTTAAAAAACTAAAAACCACGCTTCTATAGCTAAGCAAACCAAAAAGTAAAAATATTTCTTGGTATAAGATTAAAATGATTGACGAAAATTAATGTTACTGTTCTAAAGGCATGAGGTGCTTGATATCAATTGGGGTGATTGTTTACTAATTTTATTCCGAATTGCGGTATTACTTTAATCATTTTGTACAAAGCACCCCACGCTTTTAGAACAGTAACATTAATTTTTGTCAATAATTTTAATCTCATCAGAATGGGAGGGTTAAGGCCATAGTCTGCCACGCTATGGCCTTAACCCTCCCATTCTGAAAGGAGATCCATGTTCAGCAAGTGGAACGATAAAAGGGTCGAAGAATTTTAATCTTATACTAAGAATTATTTTTACTTTTTAGTATTATTAGCTATAAAAGCGTGGTTTTTAGTTTTTTAAACTATAATTTATTTCAATATGTGATTGGCTGTATTATATCCTCGGTTTATGGCAATAGGCTCACCACCTACTCCATAGTAGGACGTGAACGTAACCGGTGAAACGTGGGAGTGTTCGACACTCCTCTACCTGCCTCTGCGGGGGTTACAGGCGTGATGTTACGTTACGTTATATGGACAGGCTAACGTTTGGCCTCGATTCTATGGCGTCCTAATATATGAGTAGATTACGCGTGCGTAGACAGACATAGCCTGTTCAACCTCGCTTTGAAGAGTCCTAGCATATGCGTTCTGAAATAAACGCTCTTTACCCATCCAGATATTTTTTCTACATTATTTGATATTAAAACATAGGTATGTGGATGGCATACTTTACTACCAGCCTATAGGCAATTACCATTATCCTATAACGACATGCCCATCAATCGAGGTGTTATCAAGACCTTGTCAATTTCCTATATGGTACATTGTAAAAAAAATTTTTATTTGCGTATTTATATTAATCCATCAGCAATGATAAGCCCAGCGCATCAATCACTCGCGCCAAACCGCTGATAACATTATCGCGTAATGTGCTCTTAGCGTAGCGAGCTCGTACAGATATTGGTACAGGTAATGATTAACATTCATATTATTTGTATGTTAAAAAAAGTTTTTTTTTTATTTTTTATTTTTTATTTTTTTATGGAACGAAGATATGAAGTATGGAACGAAGTACATTCCAGTAGTGTGATTTGATTGTATTAAAATGTACCGTGACGTATAACCGCTATGCTTAGACAGGAAGAATCATCTCCACGGGAAAGCTATTGGCAATCCCAATACCGCACCCCCTCCCCCTCTCATAACTGATGATGACGTTCCCCTCCTCCCCCTCCCGCCGCCACTCTCCACTCCCCTGTCACCAGCGAAGGACGTCTTAAACGCGTCTGTGTAGGACCATTAAAACGCATTCAAATCTGTACCAAATCATAAAATGATTCCATTCTATATTATAGAATCAAGATGTCTGTCTGGTGGTCTGGTGCAGCAATCGATTGATGTGATAGACTTAGTGCCTTGTAACATTTTTTGTGCATATATAAAAACCATTGATGTAGTCGTAATTCATAATCGTAGCTTAGAAAAAATTACGTATATAACAGATTTATTAAAGACGTTTCTTCTACGCTCATACTAATGCAGTCATTTACGGTGATTCACATGTATGTGGTTAAATTAAACGTATAATTTAAAGTCACATTTGATTGTCGCCGTGTATTTAGGCCAATACATACATTGTAACATATCAATGACAGGAATGTTTTCAGACAGTTCAAACATGGCCACCTGAGATCCCAAATTGAGGAACGTCCGTGCTTTTGTGACCAGACAGCTGATTGACTACGCACATAAGAAGCCAAATACATAATTATATGGATAATTTTACATTTACACAGAACAAGTACTCGTGTTTAATAAAAATGTTTAACTTAGATAGGACTCGAACCCACGACCCACGGCGGTTACGGTCATTAATCGCTGAATCAACAGATCCGTCAAATAACGTAGCGTGTGTTTTGTAATGTGACGAATGGTTAAAATTATGGTATTAAATCCTAGTCGAACATGCTCTGTTAAAGCTTTCTCGAGTGGGATGGAGCCCTAAAAAATAAGGCAGATAACACACTGGCAACATAATTCATGTTGCAAATGTTTTGGGACAGTAACCATGTTTATTAAATTAAGTGGACGGTTTACTTGATTTCTCGTGCCCTGTTAATCCAAAGAAACCAAGTGTAAATATATGACTGTATGACTAAAGGCGTAAAATATAATAAATGACGTAAAGTCCGGCGGCGTTAACAGCAAAAAAGCAATATTAATAAAAAATAAACCATATTATTTCAACAAAAAAAAATAAAAAATTAAAACAAGGAACATTTCCCGCAAAAACAATAGTCGCTTGAAATATGTAAGTTGTGACGTCCAGCACTCACATACGAATAGCCCTCGCGATTCCCTTGCGTAAGCACATTCACCTATTACTGTAAATATATATTTTAGTTTGTTCCTCGAGCAATATTTCACAGCGTCGTGACGTCACGGGACGACGAATCACGGCCGTTCGTTATGTATTTTTATTACAAAGTTTTTTTTATTGTGTCATAGAAATATACACATATTTATAACATTCCATGTCTTGACTAGTTAATAAACACCAAATCGCGGCGCATTAATATAATTGATTTGATAGCGTAGTTTTATAACGACACAACCATCAAAGTCTAAACATTTATGATAAAAAACCCAAAAAGTCCTAGCTAATACGTGTATAATATTTCTCTTTAAAACTTGTTTTACTATCACATTTTACCTTAAATAAGCGACGATAACAATTAATAGACAGACATTTTACGAGTTAAATGTTGTAAACACTAGCCAATCCTTATGCAATACTTGTTCACGATAAAGTACAAAGTACAAAGTAGTGTGGCACCCACATTGCTGAGTACTCTGGCCTACATAGGCATAAAGAAGGGTTGAGCAGACACGCGGAATTCTGAGTCAGTGCTTGACCAAACATACTCAGTGATAAGATATCAGGCGAGTGACAGTTGATATGAAATTGCCTACACGTGATTATTCCGGAAATCCGTCGCGCCTGTTTCTAGCCATAGAGAATGTTCGAGGACATGACGTCTGTGTGTATCTATGGATAAAAACGTAATAAAAGTTTTTGACATTGCACGCTGATATAATCTATGGTCTGTTGTGATCGATTGAAAACGGAATTATAATATCAGTTATGTTTTTTTTGTTTTATTAATAACTTAGTTATATTCCTGACCCAGGTTGTATGTATTATAATTAATTTTTACTCGTAAATCACGCCTGTTCTCCCGAAGAGATAGGCAGAGTAGTGTAGTACACTCCCACGTTTCACCAGTTACGTTTACGTCCCACTATGGACTCCATTACTGAAAATGCCGTCATATGCCGGCATAACAATGATAATACATAGGTACATATATTATTGTCATTAATTTATGGTAATGTGAAACTATTTTGTCAGCCTGAAAAACATTCATTTCGGGTATTCATAGCAAAATCCAAATAAAAGGATATACATATTTGTACTAATTTATTAGTAATGTTATCATTGACTTACTGTACGTATCACAGATTCTTACATCGCCCTGGGGCACCTGGTAGAGAAAGCCATTAGGCATCAAACTCTTGTAACTTGTTTAGCTATGGGGGTGAAACTTCCAAAGGGTACCCTGGGAGATATGCCGCGTTATGAGGTACTTGTACCGTTCTAAGCCACCCTCAATGGTCTACAGATCTCCGATGAAACGCACCGATATATTCGAAATCTTTCGAACTTAATCTTCGAAATGTCCGAAATGAATTCTCACCTTTCTTCCGTATAATCGACCCACGTCCACGCTATATAGAAAAAAATTGCGAATAGACACCGAGGATCGCTGGCATAACTGTAATCGCACACCGTATGTATGATAAGCTATCAGCGGGCCAGTTGTGACGCGACCGTGTCTACAAACGCACGGCGTGACCGAATAGCGCGGAATGTGACGGATTAATATGTGACGTGACGAAACGAAGCCGCGATTAAAAGTACCCCTTTACGAAACTTTGCGAATCGAACGAACTGCGTCGCGTTGACGTATTGAATGTATTGTTTTTTTTTCTTGTTTTTGTTTCCGGTCAGTATCGTTTGATGGTCGGTGTTAGAAGAAAATAGTTCTTTTTGTCATTCTGTAGTGTGTTAGTGCAATTTTCTTTTCGACAAAGAGGGATTATTATAATTGTGTATTTAAATGGTATAAGTGGCATTGTGAATAGTTTTTGCGTTAATAAATAGTACGTTGGTCAATAAATATTACTAGGATGTGGAGAACTTAATTTTGAGATAATAATAATTGAGCCTAATTATTTCAGTAATGAAAATCAAAATATATATATGAGGAATAATTCGCATTCAAAATTCCTAAAACAGAGTTGCCAGTGATGTGGTTGCCATGGATACACAAGAAATAAATACAAAATCACTCACGCTCCAAACAAATACCTAAATTCATAATTCATAAATCTGCCGCCGGGAATGTAACTTGGAACAAAGCTGAAAACTTACTCATACATTCTGTTCATTACTTGTATAGACAAAATGCCATTAAAGATAATCATATATTCCGAAAAAATATACCTAGGTACTTTAGCCTACTGAAATAAAAATATGAACAACACCTTTCAGAACGAAACACGGTAGGAATAGATACAGCTGCGGTATTTCCCCTCAGGAACAGCGTTGATGTCACACAAACGTCCGTAGCCAAAAGTTACTATTTGTTTATGTACATATTGGTATGTATGTAATATCTGCAGTCTGAAGATTTGCTAATAAAAATATTGTGAAACGTACGTGACCACATACAGACATACACCCCTTAGGTATTTAATAATTATTAAACGGCCAGATCAAAGAAATATAATTCTTAGTTTCTTAAATTTTTGAAATTGTTTATTTTTTAGTTCGGTAGGCCAGCGATCGGCCACAACCCTGCCCAACGAGAAACATCAATGCATTCCAGGAATGCCTATGAAAAGAATACAAAATATCTAAATCCTCATACAGTTTATAGTATGACAATATGTGAAGATCACCACGGCCCGGTGACCTTGCAACCTTGTAAACAATATCCCGTCAGACCGGAACTGGAGCGGCCGTGCAGACGAACCAAGCCGGTCTACTGCCAACGCATTGTTTCAGCTTTTTCACAAGCGCATTTTTTTCATTGTTACACTATCACGTCAGGAGCTTCACGGAGTATGCTGAGAGCACCAAGTGCCACATATTTCTGTCCTTATAAACCTGTAATGCTTCTATCACTAGCTTTAATTCCCATCCGCACGCCAGTTTCGAAGACGTCTAATCTTTCTCATCGGCGAGTATCTAACTTGTGTTTGATAGGTGAGTCTTGATATCTTTTGTTAAAGAATCATAGAAGTGTTCCAATTAATTATCATATAATGTGAGGTATTGGATTGTGGCACGCAATCAGTGGCGTAGGGGAATAAGGTCGACTGCGGCGCTCCTCCGATATACAGGCTGATGTTTTTTTTGCAAAGAGAATAATTTTTTAACTGTCCTAACATGCTTGCATGCAAACTTAATATGCTTAACTGTCTCGGTCCACTGCTGGACATAAGCCTACCTACAGAGGGTTTAGTCTATAATTTCAACTCTGGGCGTGCGGTTTTTGGATAGAATTTCCTTACTAATAATAAATTCACATTGTCGGACAAATACTGAAACCAAAATATACTAAAAACGTAACATTACGCCTTTCATCCCCGAAAATGTAGGCAGAGGAATGCAGAACACTCCCACGTTTCACCAGTTACGTTTACGTCCCACTATGGAATAAGTGGTGAGCCTATTGCCATGCATCAGGCACATATCCAGACTCCGAACCACTACTAGAATATTTAAATTAGAAAATTTTGTAGTGTTCGACCCGGGAATCGAACCCGGGACCTCTCGATCGGCAGTCGCACCTGCAACCGACACGACCAACGAGGCAGTGAATATTTGCGTGTAGTACCTATTAATATCTGTAGGTACGTTCGTCTTCGCCGCATCGCGCCGTGCTGTAGACGCGGGCTCGACGGGAGATTGAACTATTTTGTTATCATCCACTCAATCCATCAAGCGACACGTCGTGTCACCGTTTAATTTTATTTGTTTATCCTTTATTGCTACCTATTTACAAAGGGCCGACGTAATATCAATAGAACTTTCTACACATATGGTGGCATGGACATTTATCTACATAGATCAACAGTAAGATTCGGTATTTCGCTAGTACATGTACGTATTACTAACCGTTACGCCCGCGCACGTGTGTATGCACGTGAAGCCGTCTGTCTTCCTACTTTACAAATACCAATGTTATTTAATGTTTTTAGTATCATTTTAAAAAGTATGTAGCGATTGTCATGAATCTGATTACAATAATATAAAAAGAAATGTTCAAATCCGACCAGTAGCCTCCGAAATAAGTGCGAACAATTAAGACGTTATCAACTATATTATATTCATATATATTGAATAATTTATTAAAAGCATTAGCAAAATGGCTATAATATTTACTTACTAAAATAATTTACTAAAACCGTTGCAATGATTTGTTATCATTATAAACAAATAAAAAAGTGTTCATCCTACGTGAAGTATACGTGTGATGCAGACGACAATCAGAGCGCGACTGGCATTATGACATCATTGACATCGGATAGCATTAAATGTACCTACCTGCATACGTAATAAGTACATAAAAGCCTCGTTTCTTTGCAATACTCGTGTTCACATAACGAACGCAAACATAAACTCCGTAAAAGTTACAGATGAATGCGGCGTCGTACTTGCAAGTCGTGCGGATCGATGACCTTCTTGACGGGGAGCTTGTTGGGCGGCGCCGCGCCCGCCACCAGCTTGTGGTTCACGCTGTACACCTTGACGCCGCGCGGCGGCGCGCGCACCGGCGTCGCGCGCAGCACCACGCCCGCGCCC
>DWDV01000397.1:0-17207 GCA_018245615.1 Mimoniades ocyalus | reverse complement strand
CCATCTCGTAGTCCGGCATGGATATCGTGCCGCGGAGGCAATCGTGATAGTGACAGACCACCTTCTCCTGCTCGTATGTTTCGCAAGAACCTGTAATAACATTGGATGGGCTTTATTTCTGAAAAATATTGTTCCTTCAATGACCACAATCAAAGCATTTTTCTCTCCCGACCCTTTTATCGTTTCACTGTTGGAACATGGGTCTCCTTTCACAATGAGAGGGTTAAGGCCATAGTCTGCCACGCTGGCCAAGTGCGGGTCGAAGGACTTCACACTCCTTAGCGATTTTTTTTTTAAACTAAGGTGTGCAGGTTTCCTCACGATGTTTTCCTTCACCTTTATAGCAAGTGATATTTAAACTTAAAACGCACATTTATAAAGAGGTGCGTGCTAGGATTTGAACCCGGCCTCTCGGAGTGAGCGGTCATATTTCAATCCACTAGGCTATCACTGCTTTTTTCAATAAAACATTTTTAAATAAAAAAAATTAATAAATTCCTTTTGCGGAAAAATGTTTTTATTTGTAGAAACGAGACAAACATTTTCCTGTTGTGATTCAAATCGGTGAAAATTTATTTCACAGATAATTAAAATTGTTACGTGGGAAGTGAAACTTTTCTACCACGTTCTTGTTTCTACGATAGGGTCATGCTAGCAATATTGCTTTTCTCCTTTAGTCTGAAATTGAAGCGGCTTACTTGTGAATATAACCTAGCCAACGACCAGATGGATATGATTAATAGTGGTGAACATCTTCTATGTACTTTTACAACACCTAAAGAGTGGCCAATGCGTTAGTGAGTTTACCGGAGAGCAAATTTGTATCATTGGATTGCCCCATTTTACAATTCACATTGATGCTGATACGTTTTTATACACGTGCGCGTTGAAATGAACCGTTGAGGACCACTACTAGATTATTTTACGTGATATTTTTATGTGTATAGATCGTTATTTTGTTGAATATTGCTTTTGGTACATTCTATTATATAACTAAAAGCAAAACAAGAAAATCTATTAGAGTTTGGTCAGATATTAAAGGTAACCTGATACAACACTTAATATTCCTTCTGTCAAATTTTATCATCTGAAGAATACCTGGCCTCTGCAGGCGTACGGTAAGCACGGCTCTTTCCGGGGCCATTTTCCTGAAATATACTAAATAACAAGCCAGCATAGTCCCAGTGCGTCCGCGCCCTTGTCGGCAGTGCACGCCTATTACCTGTAATATTTAAGATTTATAATATATTTTGGCTAAAGGTCTGACATCCACGTTAAAACAAAACTTGAATAATAAATTATAGTCTCAAACATGCATCTGCCGTGTGGCTTCAGTGGCGTTAAAAGAAATATTAGTGTATACTAGATTATCAACCTACCAAAGAACAGAAAAAGTTTAACGTTCAAATTCAATAATTTTTAAGATATTGAAATACATAATATTATTTAAATTATTAATTTTCAGTCTGTTTTCGAAAACTGAGACGAATAAAGTACACTCCAGCATTTCACCAGTTACGTTTTCGTCCAACCATACAGTAGGTGGTGAGCCTATTGTCATGCACGGGGTACTCATCCAGACTCCGAGTCACAACAAGAAATTTCAAAAAGAAAATCTTAGCGAAATTTAAAATTAGATCAATACAATAAGCATAAGCACTCGACCCGAGATTCAAACCTAGAACCTCTCAATCAGCAGGCGCGCATACAACCGTTGAACTAACGAGACAATGACGTGTCAGTAAAAATTACGATATCGAATTATTTCAATATTTATTAATTTGTAACCATAATTTACAAAGGACTAACAGGAGTGTCCTTGTTATAACATGCTTCTTTAAAACATACCTACTTGAATTGCTTTTATGTTTGTTTATGTTGTTATAATAAAGAAAATTACTATTTTACCACCTGTTTAAGGAGGTTTATAGTATTTTTGTAAGTTACCATAGATGTCAAGTTATTTTTGAATAAAGATTAAGATTAAAAACAGTTGTCCAAGAGTAAATCGCGCATTTAATTTGTTAAGAGTTCAAAGCCCTAAATAAAGTTTATATTTGGATTTTAAATTGAAGTTGCTCTAACGTCTTATAACAAAATTGCGGTGTTTATAATTGTTTGTTTTTTACATACCTCGCCTCTTATTTCAGCTCTTTCGCAGATTTCTATAAATTTTATTATCTGTTTTAATGTTGGCGCGCCAAATTCCTTGATCCTAATTTCTGTCCATCTTAATTTTTTTTCACACTCTAAAATTGGCGGCAATTTTTCTGGAGACAACGTTATTAAATGATTTACTCCAACATCGGCTAAATAATTCAAATTTTCTACGGTTCGCGGCCAACCCATAGCTGCGACTTTGTTTTCAATAAACCAAGAAAAATTATAAGGTGGATATGATTCATAACTTTTCGCTTCCTCTGTTTTTTGCTTGATTTCAGATTCTTGCATTTCCGTTCCTTGCGTTGCTTGATTCTCTTTCATTTCATCTGCGTACTTATAAAAAAGTTTAGCCAACTTTACGTTAGGCCTTTTTGGTACGGTACTCATTTTTGTTTATGTATCATGAACAATTTTACTCACAATAATTAAAATATTTTATCTCGAATCTTATTTTTACCTGGAAGCCATAAAACAAATTGTTCAATTAATGAACATTTATAATATTATTAAAATACAATGCACCATGTACCAGTAGTAATTATAGTCCAAACAGCTAAATGCGCTAATCATGACCCATTTGGTTTCTTAATACAAGCTCTTAGAACTATTCTATTATTATCATTGAACTAAATAATGTCGTTCTAAATTTAATCCCGATAGCTTTACTAGCCTTATGTGATTTAAAATATATAATTAATGTAAACTTCTTGCAGTACAAAATAATTATTTAAATATTATTAACGAAAAGTTTGCTTAGACAATAATGAATGAACGTACGACACAGAATAAAAATAAGGCCCTCATAAAAAAAAAGACAAGTGACATCTACGTACGGAACACTTCAATCAAAGCTTCAAGCATACACAATCACTGCTCGATAACTACGCACAGGAAAAACCAAATATTGTAAAGTTTACCTTTAGCTTAATCCTTTACGCAGTTCATATGATCATATTTCACTTCCTAAAGAAAACGGAGAAAGATAAACACAGGTCGTAATCCGCGAAATCAGTGTTCCCAGTTATTTTCGAGCTGTATACTGGTATAAAATTTGGATTCGCGCCAATCAGTCCATTGGCTCACTCTATTGGCATAGACAGATTCGTGACATTTCGCCAACGCGTCTTCATAGGTACTGCCAATTCATAATAAAAGATTTATCTCTTTCAGCTTAATGACTTTCGGTAAATATGACATTTCAAATTAACATTAGCTTTAAAAAGTGAGACACGTAGGAATAAAACAAAAAATAAAAACCAAATCCAATTTATTGTCAGGTACAAAATTATTTTAACCAAACATTGCTTTAGCTTAATATTTTTATACTTTCAGTCACGAGTCGCCTACTAATATTTAATATACTTACAAATTACATGTTATTATTTCTCGCGAGCAATCTGACATTATGCTACATTTGAAAAAGTGCGTCTTGTGCACGTACATTATAACAAAGTGGTAATTTTAAGTGAACAATAATTATTTATCCTTAATACAAAAGAATAAAACGAGAAAATTACTATGCTAATTTTGATTGAAATTTGATGTTTATAGAGATCGAAACACAGTTCCATGGTGTTGGACGCAGGCCAAAACTAACTGCGTAGGTAATTATTATACTTCCTCAATAACATATAGGTGGCAATAAATTAACACTTTCGTTCAAGGTCTGTTTCTGTTTTAATTTTTTTTATATATATTTTGATGGAATATCCAATAGATTATAAAATTATATCGAACGCATTTTTGAGCGAATGATATGCAATTTAAAACAATTCAATCGGAGCAAGATAGTTCAAAATTCCTCTGCCTGTAAAAAAACACAACAAGACAATATTAAAATGCATGTGTTGTGAATAAAAACCGCCATTTTGTCTAGATTCAAACCCTATAAACCCGCCAACCAACCGGGTATAATATTCTCAGAATTGTCAGTTTCTTGTAAAATGTATATTATATAAAAAATCAATAAATAATAGGCTAGAATAATTATAATGAAAACAAATAATTTGCAAAAAAATGACATTAAAATCTTACAGTTACACATGGTGTAAAGTGTTTTTTTCAGTATGAATGAAAACAATTTCAACTCCAATAAATCCAAGTGCTTGAACATTCCATCTTATAATATTAAAAATACGCATTAGATATATACAAATATATTACAATTTCTCTTTTTTATCATTAAAAGAAAAAGTATTTGGGCTCATTGGGATTGTTTTAAATTTTGAACTTAGTGAAAACAAATATATACCTACATAGTACTTGTAGAAAACTCAAATTCAAAATATAAAGTGATTATATGAAATTATGAACATTACATGAAGGTTTACGATCATTACTATTGGCGAACGTGATATCAGCAGACGTATTTACATAGTCATAATAAGTACTTATTGTCAGTAAAATGGATAATTTACAAATTACTCTTATTATACTCCCGTGCCGTCGTTATAAATTCTTCCATAACATCGCCGCTGACTCCAAACTTCACCGGATTGTCCTCCGTCAAGTATTCGTAGTACCTGCCAACGGCTTCTTCGTGTTCGGGGAAGTCGCAGGAACCTAGAAATAATATTATTAATATTAATTTAGGTAATATTATTTACACCACCCGTCCTCGAATAAACGCTACTAACAAAAGCAGACACATTCATACTTCGCGCTAATAACACAGTTTCGCGCCAAAACGTAGCACAGTTAGTATAATAAACTGTGGAGTGGCTAGACTTAAAGTAACTATCATGAAAACATTATTTTAATAAATTTAAGGCTGTAACTCTTTGTTTAAAATTTGTCACATAAAAGAAAAAGGACAAATTTTAATGATAAATAAAAAATACTTGTTTTTAAAATAAACATGATGTATTTACGTGAAGCACAGTATGCAGAGGTATAGCCGTATAGGCGAAATTATTTAGCCTAATAATAAAAAAAAACACAATATTCGTTTAAGGCACTAAATATCAAATCATCAACACAAAAAAACAAATGCAAAAATTAGAAATAATTAACAAATATAACGTTAATTTCCATTCTAGAAATGTATTGATTATATTGCTAACCTGTTACCTACACTAAATTATTGTTGTATCAGAACAGTGAACGTAAATTTAGGAATGAAATAAAACGTTTAAAATCACATTGAAGTATTGTATAACGATATTAATTGACGCAAGTGACCGGCGAAGGTTAGTTGATGTATAAAACAGACACCGAACACGTCAAAACAGTTTGCTTTGCGATCTAGGTTTTGATAAGACTTTCACCAGATCACTAGTTGGTTGTATCGACAAGTCGCAGCGCACTTGGCACCGTTCGTTTGTAGACTTCTCTTTGATATTTAAATGTCAATAAATGGTTTCCTAATTCCATTGCGATTTTAATACGGTCCCTTTATTATGTACATTACAAACCGAGTTATATACTTTCCGTGCGCCAGGGAAATACGGTCCCTTTATTATGTACATTACAAACCGAGTTATATACTTTCCGTGCGCCAGGGAAAACTTACCGTATATCTATTGTTTATTAAAAAATATAATTTTTATCCATTAGCCATCTAACATAATTGCGTTCAAATTTTAAAAGCAATTAAAAGATACGAAATACGTAATTGTAATTTAATAGAACTTTTTCAGTTCCGTCGAAAATTTAAACTTAGATATTTTACGTGTGATTGGAATTTCGTCTTTTGGTTTTCTTAAATTGACATGAATATATTCGGTGTTTTCCAAAATGGCCAAATTTCCAAAATTTTTCATAAATTGAGGTCATTAAAAAAAATAATCAAATACTACGACATGGTAGTGTGGATACATATATTTGGAATTCGGTGTTCTCTGCGCTTCTCCTATCCTCTAAGGAATCTGGCGTGACTATATGGGTAATAACGTACCTGGTCTGATCATCCGGATGGTGTTCAACGCTTGGTCAGGCAGGAATCTGTGAAAATGCACCAAGTAGCAAGCCAGCATGATACCGGAGCGGCTCCGACCTTGCCGGCAATGGACACCCAGTATCTGAAAGTTGCAAATATTCCTGTTATAGTAAAACAAACGCATAACTGACCGCAACGAAAATAACGTGGTCGTTTATAGTGTGTACCATGACTGTATGGTTTCATAGACTACAACTTCTAGCTGGCACTACACATGCTGTGGTATACTAAAACTAATTAATCATTGTAAAATGGTCGTGATATTGGTGGTGATGGTCGCGGAGTAAATGAGTAAATTCTTTCTTTCACTTCTCTCCTACCTTCGGGAGTTCTCACTTCAGCTAAGGTCGTCTCGTAAGGCGCTAAATAATATTAAACCAATAGAAGTGTGGGCCTATCGGGACTCCATGTGGTCTTCCTGTTCAAATAACTGTCTCTTTCCATCAGCAGTGTACACTTGCAGACAAAAGTGCAAACGCTACAACACTGTGGTAAAAACATAAAAAAACTAAAGGGGGTCCCATCAAATAATCAGTTACAATAGGTTTGGGCGGAATCGATATTTAATGAAACATTTTGCCACTAGAAGGTATAACCTTAGGTACTATCTATCAAACAATAATTAATGTTGTTTAAATACATTATGTGCCAGTAATTTAAAAAAATTTAATAATACAGAAATAAAAACATTTGCAACTTTCCCTTTTTCAAAAAGCAATACAGTAAGGGCATAGACAAAACATATCTAATTTGGCGATCACACACTTATCCTAAACTCGGCTAAATAAGGCTGACAATGGTAACGTGAACCTTTCGCGGATATAAATTTCTTTTGTATATTTTTTATAAGCGGTTAATAGACGCATTGTCAGCTTGGTAACATTAAATAATGTTCTAGTATACGTCCCCTCAACTGTCATCGATAAATAATAACGTTTAATTCTAAATAAAAAAAACATTGACCGATTTTCGCGCACGTGGCGGTCGTTCGAAGATCAATAGTCGTTTCAACAATAAATTGATTAAAAAGAATTAATGGCAAACGATCAAAGTGTCAATCATCATTGATTACAATAAACGATGATTGACTGGTATGTTTGGTAACAGTATAAACAATTCGCCCGCTAGCTCAATTGTTTTTATAACGGAAAATCGTTACCTATTATCAAGACAGTCTCGAACCACAGACGTGTTGTCAAGGCAGTTCTCATTAACTATTGCAATTGACATGTTAAATGTTCCATTAGCATTCTTAAAATTTACCATGTCTACAATAACAAGATTTTTCAAATTATTATTGTAGCTTCCGGTTTTATTCTCTCGACATAATAAGCTATGTTTTAAGTTATCGGGGAGAAAAAGACTAAAAACGCGATTGTTTTTTTTACATTCTACTTTTAATATTTTACTACCTATGTATGTAATAAAAATAACTTCGAGTATAATTTTCCATTCGTAGTTACTTATATGTACCTACGTAGCTATTATCTGTATGTACAGATTAAAAACGAGAAACGTTTTAAGTACGATGCGCTATATTTTTTTATGATCTAGAGTTAACTAACAACATAGCAATATAATACATATATACAGTATATAAGATATATAATTAAAATTGATGTATTTTAAATTGTTTATGCCGTATAACATAATTACAATAGTTATAATTAAAATAGTGTTAATTATGTTGAAACGTGGGAGTGTATTACACTCCTCTGCCTACTTCTTCGGGGATTACAGGCGTGATGTTACGTTAGTTATAGTTATCTGCCAAGTATTATTGATTACTATTATTTAACTCCAGAATGCAAACAAGAAAAAAGAAATCGAGCGGAGCTTGGAATATAAAGATCAAAGCGAGAGCCTGAGAGCAGAATATAAACATGGTTGAAAAAAAAACAAATTTTCGTCAGCTGGCAGATAAATATTCATTACAGCATCACGTTAATATGCTTATAATGTATTATATATTTATGATACATATAGTTTTGCGTATATTTATGATATGGTTTATTTTTAGACGGTGTTATTTCTCGTGCTAATTGTATATTCTATTAAAGACAGGCAAGGATGTTTAATTAACAATGGCTGGGTCTTTTTCTTGTTGCGGGAATTAACCGTTACCCGCTTTATGTAAATGATTGTTTTATATCGTCAGGTTTATATGTAGCCAAGTAAATTATACATTGTTTTAGGCAAATTTTAAAGTATCCACGTAAAATGCTGATTAGTGTCTTCTAATGACAGTTCAAGAATGTTAAATATGTAGAAGTACTGTGACTTCTAAAATTTGCATTCACAGAACTTATTTAACGCTTAAATTAAACTTGTTCCGTTTTTGAAATTAGGCTAACCTACACCTTAAATAAAACAAATACACTTGCACGAGAAGAAGTGCTGTTCTAAAAGAGAAGATATAAAAAAATAAGTATAAATACATAGAAACTATGTTCCACTGTGTTCCAAATTGAAAAAATTAAATTGGCAAGAAGACCGAACCTAAACGAATAATTAAAAATATACCTACCTCACCATTTTTGTCGGCTTTTTTACATACATCTATGAAACTTTTAATTTGTTCTATTGTTGGTAAATCGAATTCCTCTATTGGTATTTCAGACCAGCGCAACCTGGATATACCGTCGATCGGTGGCTTTTTTCCGGCAGTCAGTGTTACCAGATTCGTTATACCCTGATTGACCAGATACTTCAAGTTCTCCACGTTTCTTGGGAACGCCATGGCGGCTATTTTCTTCGGTATTACCCATGAGAATTTTAGAGGAGGATACGCGTCTACTTCTATTTCTGGGAAGGGATTCTCTGGTATGATTACTGTGAGATCATTCCTTATTTCCTTCTTGGCGCCGGCAAGGTTTTTGTCATCCTGTTCGGTGATATCCTCCATCCTGGTGTACACAGTATAACTTTCCTCATCCATGTCGTCCTTTTTGTCTTTTTTCACTGTTACAAAGAAATCGAAGAATTTAAATGGGTATATTTTATATGGATTGTGGACGGTAATGGATTATAGTTTTATTTTAAGATACGGACATTGGCACTTCTCACAACGACAGTCACCGCGCTTGACCATCGAGCACGATTTTTGTGTATTGACTGACGATGTAGGACGGCGAAACTTGGCACAGAACCCCAGTACTGGAGAGGATGTAACATTTATTTCTGGAGACCCAGACCTTGGCCAAGATAATAATGCCAATGGCACTAAACACCGCTGTCCAAATCTCACCTTTATATCAAAGCAGCACGTACAGAAGCATTATTTTAAAGCAGATTCTTAAACTTCGTGCGTTTTTACGTCATCATTAGACATGTTTTCTGCTTTCGTTTATGCTGATGAAATAAATGATTTAGATAGTCCCACATTGTGATCGCTAATAATTCACTTCTGTAAACAAGTTTAAATTTAATGTCTTTTTGTATTCGACATTGCGGCGCGGATGTTTTGATTACGAGCGAATCGTACCTATATGTGAAATGTAATAAAATTAAAGCTATTAGACACAAATTGCAATTACGAGGTAGTAAAATTGGAGCTCTTTCATTTGAATTGAAAAAATGTTTACAAGTTTGCGCCGTCACCGCCATGTGTGTCTCTGTGTAGGTATGTGTTTACAGATTTATCCGCCTTTTCTATCAGGGTCACTTAAAAAAAAATACAATTACAATGAACAATACAAAATTACAATATAGAGTTCACTAACAAGGAATAACTCGGCAATTGACCGAGATGATAGTCTTCTTAAACTGTTAAAAGAAGGTCATAAGATACGAATTAATTTGTTACTATATGTTGTTTACCATCCATTACGCAGTTCTAAAATAATCTATGGGTTGTTCGCGGGAAAGAAATATCAGTGGCTGTAACGGCGAGGGTAAACATCGTGAGGAAACCTGCAGACCTACAGATTTCCTTACGGTGTTTATTAGCGATGTTACCCTCGAATTTGTTAGAGTTTGATCTAAAGTTCTTTAAGACGCGTGACGTCTGTTAATCCACGTTTAGTAGCTGTGGAATTATCCGTTGACATTATGAGAAAAGACGCTGTTCAAGAACAATAAAGGGGTTGATAACGAACTCCCTCATGGGGTAAGCAGAGGGCACCAAGTACCAATTACCTCTACCCTCACAAACTTGATGTGCTTCTTCAACAATCATCACTCATCCACCCACATTTCATCTATGTATGAATCATGACAAAGGCAATGGCTCCGCGTATAGAACAATGACTTGCACGTATAGATAGGATTTTTACACGTTTTTACAAACACACAATGACCTCAGAACGCTAATTGTTCGTTAGTTCTTCGCTATTTCTAACGCAAACAAACTATTACTGTCCGAGTTTATTTTTGGTAATATGTACCCACTTACCTACCACTATTTTTGACTAGGGATAAATTCATAAACAAAAATTTTAACAAAACAAAAAACCGACTTAAAAAAAAAATTTGCACTAAAGAGTAAAAAAATAATTTGTCAAAGTCAATCAAATTATTACAATAATAATAATGTAGATACAATTATTGTTATTTTTGGAGTCGGTGTCAGCAACATTGTCCGAGTTATTGCTAAGCGCGACTGCTGTTGAGATGTCATGAGTTCGATTCCCGGGTTGGAAACTATTGGATTTTTCTAAATTAGAATTTCTAGTTGAAATTTCAAGTAGTAGCTAGGAATCTGAATTCGTGCCTGGTGTATGGTAATAGGCTCAACCGCTATCGTGAAGGGAATAATATAACATGAATCGTGGAAGTATGCTACATCCCTCTGTCGACTCTTCCGGGCGAATACACGCGTGATGTTAAATACAAATAATAAGGCGATGTTAAATACAAAAGTTATGATGCTTAACTTATTTATACTGTAACAAAAAATATACACGCCAATATGTGCTCTTATAGTACAGCGTTTAGCGTGTTATGAATCGCGTGTATTTTAATAATGTCCGCATTCAATTACGATTGATTGAAACCGCACTTCGGAGCACGAATTTCATTACGTCATTGGAGGGTTCACCCTTCTCATTCCGAGAGGCTACTGATCGTGTCCAACAGTGGGACGTTAAAAGGGTCGACAATGATCATGCAGAGTAGAAAAAGCCTGAAACCAGTACTGCGAATTTTAAGTCAGAAAAATCTTATTATTGGATTACTATTCTCAACCTGGGTAACGAACACAGGACCTCTTGATCGGCAATAGCGCTTGCAACCTCTTGACCAACAAGACGGTCAATATAAATGCAATAGCTATTATGTGTATTGTGCGCAGCGCTTAATAGCCGCCGCTAGTGGTAGAATAAACGGACTTTAATACTATTTCGGATTAATATCCATACATTATTCCGAATTCGCCAAATAAGTGATTGATTCACGGAAACATGTGAATAGCGCCTAATGCAGGCAATGGAACAAAAAATAGGGTGTTAATAATAATATAATAGGGTCAAAAAAAAACAACCCGTCAATAAGAATAATATTTAATTACATACAACACAAGTGTATACTAGCTAAAGTGTAAATATGACGGATTCTCCTAAACTAAGAAACCATTTACTATAAACATTCATTTTGGACCAATAGTATCTTTGAGCCAATTAATTCCATGTCCAAGCAAATTTAATTTATACCATCGATGTAATATTAAGTAAGGAAGTAAACCTCCGAAAAATGTAGCAGATGAAAATATTAAATGTCTGTGGAACAAATACTATTAGGAGCCATCCATAAAACACGTCACACGAATTTCACGACTTTGACTCCCCCTAACTTGTCATCCCCTATCCTTGACACAGCTAGTCACATTTGTGAGATTCCCCCCACTAGTATGACGTCACATATTTTGTAATTTTACACAGAAAAATATTGACTTTAAACAGAGCTCCGATATTATTATTTCCAATTAAATTATTTTTAATTAAAACTCAAGAATACTTAAATATTTAATATTTTGAAATGTGACGTCATAATATCTAAGACCTCTCCCAACCCTTATCACACTTGGTGGACCCTCCTCCCCTTGTTAACGTGTGATGTAATTTATGGACGACCCCTTATGTTCCTTATTTGCATCTTGTACAACACGCAAAAATCAACTTGGCACTAGCGTGGTACGCGCTTCTTGTACCGCCGCCTGTCTGCCCCACCGACACTTACGGCACGGTAGGTAGGAAACTTAGAAATCGGTACACGCGCATGTGAGACGTTTTCATACAACACGTAAAACAAAATATGATAAAATTAAACAAACGCTTTTTACGCAGTCAGTACTTCGCTATAACGCCATTATAACGAGGTGCTCAGTTTACTTCTGCGAGTTAAATTACTTTACATACATACACAGTTACACATGTTTAGAAATGCCAGGTCCCTAACGGCGTGGGCGTTGGTTACGTAACATAAATAACACATTAACTAGGTTACATTTCCATTTAATAATATAATCAATATAACGCATGATTTTTATTACAATAATCGTTCAGTTAGATATTTACTTCAGAGGTAGCCTTCGATACTCAATATATCGATTAAACAAAAAACATTCTAAGGCAACATGTGATTTGAAACTTAAGTACATTACGAATGCAGGATATATAAAGATGGTATAAAAATGCCACTTAAAATATGACACGTGCACTGTGCATAATAAACATAATATGAAATAAATATATAAAATTACAAATTAGTGTGTATACAAGATTTTTACAAACAAATAAATACTGATTTTCTATTAATACAACTTGTATAATTACATAGTTCTTCACAAAACATAAGGACAAAATTGTTGACTGGTAACAATAGATTGATATATTTATTAATGACATTTTCAATTAGCCTTGTACAAGGATTTCGAGACTGATGGTGTTATATTAATTAATGGAAGGGACATTAAAAATAATAAAAGGAAACTGTAAAACGATTAAAAGGTCGTGAAAATTAAAGCACACTAAGATGATAATATTAATATTGAAAGATTACAATAAAGTTATCATCAATATATGAAAAATCCCTGCTTGAAAAGTAAAAAACTTGAAAATTTTGATATGTGCACAGACAAATTCACTTACGCTAATAATTTTTGAGTACATTTCCTAAGTGATTACATTAAATACGCTTAACAAACCTAAAAAAAAACTTAAGCTCGAATAGGTAGAATTACTTTGATCTAGACAATACACCTGTATTAAATATTTGACGTTGACGATAACATTATAATCAAACTGAAAATATCCACTCTTTGTGTGTTTCCATTTAAACAAAGATTTTCTATTTGCAGCAAAAAAAATGTGACATTGAAGCTAATTAATACTATGTAAAATTCAACATAATCGTTAGTAATTGTCTCATAAATAATGTGCTTTTTCTTTGTCTTGCCAAAATCTATAAATATATAATAGCAAATTCACGCACATTTAATACTTAAAATACGTTGCAAACTTTTAAAAAAATACGTTCACAATTAGTTGCATGGGGATATCCCAAGGCACGATTTTAGGCCCATCACTTTTATGTCTAAATATTAGGTCAAAAAATTTCAAATGTTAAAATAACTCCTCTATACGAAGAAAAGCTGAAGCTCTTATATCCGCGAGCTACGAACTTCGGAATGGTTTCAACAATGGAATGTTTGTTTCGTTGAGTAATACAAAATATATTCTTGGATTTAATAAATGATATGATATTTGATGAAATTTTATAAAAAGGCCGCAAACTTTAGTCCCGCAAACGAACTTCCGCAAATAAAATATATAAAAAAATGATTTACACTTTCAAACATTAAAATTTGGAGATATAATAGAATTTTTCAAAGTAAAATCCGGGTTCAAACCCAATATCATAGTAGCACCTTCCATAGGAAGTGGGAATGTTCCAACAAATTATCTTAATTATTTAGTTACAATTACAATTGTTATTATTATTACTATCATTATTGTATAACTCTAAATGTTTCGACAGTTAGTAAGTACATAATTTAATACTTAAAATTTCTAGGAATACATAAGAAACATACCTTTTTCGATAATGTAGTTAAGTAATAGTTTCAACAATATTTTAATGAAACTCTAAACACACAACAAAATGGATGGATTAATCCAAGACAATATACAATTACAACTAATTTTATTGTCTGTGTTCTAAAATAATTTCAACAATGCTAGAAACAGAATGACCTATAATAATTGGGTATTCGACTGTATGGTACTTGATGTATGGTATTTGAGAGATAATTAGAATTAACAAAATACTTCACACAGCAGATCTTGTTAACACAATACTAATCTTTTGTCGACACTGAATTATTGATGTGGAATCTTGTCAATGGCCTTACATCTATTCATTTATCAGTGTACCTTTTGAAAACAGCACTTCAATTTCGATTCAACTTCATAGTTCAATAAAAATGTGCATTTATTTGTGAATACAATGATGTTTTTCAGCACCAACAACAGAAAATTGTGATGTCAGGAAGATTATGTATTGTTTTCTAATCCATCAATTTCTACTGGCAGAATTTCAATGTTATTTGAGACTAGACCAACATGTTTTTGGGCAACTGTGGCCATTTAATAACAGATGCACTTTACAACTGTTTGCTATTTGCATTCCACAAAACTGCATGTTACATTACCCCATAAATGCTTACACAATGTATTTGTATAAACATGTGCTATGTCTCAATATGCTCAATATACCCAGTACAACATCAAAACACCCTACTCAATACATTTAAAATTATTATATACATATAAATGTTTAAGCTCATTATAATTACATTTTTTAAACATTAGGAATTGTATGTATGTGTATGGAATGTGAACAATAAAGACAGTACATGGCAATACGGTGATTAGAGTACCAGTGTGACCATGTATGTACTAGGGCAGAAGCCCTAGAACAGTAGAAACTGTTGTATCACACCTGCTTGCAGCCATAGTGCCGCCAGTTGTAACCAAATGAGAAACATAGAATGTTACTAAGTCCAGCTCCCATGAAAAGTCATAATATAATAGCAATTGATTTGCATTCCTAAAAGTGGGCTTGTTTTCAATCTACTGCTATCAGCATGGCAGCTACAGTACAAATTGTTTCAGCACTGTCTAGTTTAAATACAGTACAAATAAAACAGATTCTTATCTGTTTTTAATACATATAAAATGTATATAATCTTTGAATACATAATATAGTTCTAACTTATGTACCTATAGTTTTATACAACATACCAAAAACAAATTGTTTTATTTTGACACACTTCCACGACAAATAGGGACTGGTTTACACAAAAAACATTTTCAAGAATGTTGTAAAAAAATTGTCTATAATAGTTATATGTGAGAACACTCTGTAACCATTAATACTCCGATCCGATCTGAATAAGCCGATCAGGAGAAGCTTAAAACAATGTATGCTACATCACACTATTGGGACACAGATCAAGTTGACTAATAAATTTTATCTAAACATCATTACTACTGTAATATGTGCAATTCAAAGTTCTTGATCATTTTTATGTAATAAATGTACTAGGGTTTAACAGTTTTGATCCTTGAATTTTGTGTAAACCAAGCACAAGCATATAATAACTGTTATTTTGCTTATATATTCACCGTACTATTATAAAACATACAGATAACACTAAAATCTAAATTGGAATGATCACTATGCAATCTACAGATTTCGATAACATTATGTTATTCATTTTGACACTTATTTTCTAATAGGTCGCAACATCCCCACAAAGAGATGTTATACATTTGAAGCCTTTGTCCAGCTGTGGTATTCTCACAAGGAGCAAATTATTTTAAATATGATTGTTGTTTAAAAATAGTTTGAATTGAAATAGTCTTGATACATGTTATTTGAGATAGTAGAATATATATATACATCACACTACATATACAACGTGAAATTACGCCTGTAATCCCCAAAGAGGTAGGCAGAGGAATGTAGTACATGTTTTATCATATATGTTTATGTCCCATAGTGAAATAGATCTAATCACACATTGAATATCATAATTTTACTAAAGTATTCTGATTTTATATAACTGTTTATTATTTATTGAGTTCATATATGTATTGGAGTTTAAATTATCCATTCATACAAACATTATATTTTTATATGGATAATTTTGGATAGGGATTTAGGCTGAATAATTAGCATAGAGCATACATTAATTTCATCAGTATTTTATGTGAGAGGAAACCTCAAATGAGGTGAATAACATGAGTCCTTTACATTACTGGTTTAGCGTTGAACACTTATAAGTTCTTTACCTGGTATGTCGACGATTTTCCAAGGCACCATCACACAATAAAATATGATCGAAAATTTCGATCCCATTTGAGAGAAAATTGATTTGGTCAACTCAATTGGCAGATATTAAACATTAATATTACATGATTGCTTACAGGTGTTGTTGCATCATTGAAATATTGTGGTACAGTCCTTCCTCTTCGTAGATTAAGACTCGGAACTAACTAAACTTCATCACTGCACATCACTTCACCATCACCACAAGTTATATCACTGTCACATGCGACCTTGGAGCTTAATACCTTGGTGTTGCGTTATAAAATTGCCTGGCGTTTCGGTACCGCCGCAGTATGTACTAGAGGTGCAGGATCTGGCCGTCGTCTTTGCTCGGAATGCTGTGTGGGAAGGCTGACTCCGGCTGATCCTCTAGAGTCACAGCTGTCAGATCCACTATCTCATCTTGTTCGTCTTGATCAAATCTGGAAATGGGAGCAGCATAATGTAAAGAATTCATATTTTTAAACTTTATATTACCATAGAAAATTAGTAATTTCATTTTGAAAAAAGATCCTTAGAGGAAAGGGATAAATGACTTTAGTCATCTATAGTATATTGATAAATAATATGTAGTCCTTTCAAGGAAGATCTCAGAGAACTCTAAGTTATCAGATACAAACACTTAACAAATTTCAAAAACAGTTAAATGAGCAAATGAATAGATGATCATGTTTATGGAAACATTACCAATATCTGATTAATCTTCAATATTTTCAAGTTCTAGTTCTACTACCAACTTAAAGCATACCTATCATCATCCGCCTCGCTGGGCGGCCTG
>DWDV01000396.1:0-17208 GCA_018245615.1 Mimoniades ocyalus | reverse complement strand
GAACCGTTCCGGTTCGTGTCGGGACGGAGTAAGAATACATTCCCCGACCCGGTGCTGGAATACGGGGTATCGTAAGAGACGTCTAAACCCGGCGCTGGCACTTCGCGGTATGGCACCGTCTGCCTAGGCACAGCTAAAGGCCAGCAGTGTAGGCGGTACGAGAATCTGGGGTCTACGATTCCCAATCCGCATGCCCAGGGTTTTAGAAATAGGACTAGTCTCTAGCTGTGCGATCCGGAACCCATGTCCAGCTTGTGAGTGCATAGGCCCTCAGAGGAGGCCTCAGATGAGACACATTTTAGATTATAATATATTATAATTCCAAGAATAGGAACATAAGAGTACCCTACAAATACTGAAAGCTTAGACGGATAACCTTTTACAGTAAGAAGGTAATAAAACATTTGTAATGAGATAGAAGTAATTGCAGTAACTGGAGAACATCAACAGCTGTAACACTCGTAAAAGAAAAATTCACATTACTTTTTCGTAATTAACTTAATGAAATAAAATGTTCATTCATCAGTGAAAATAATTGAATAATAAAATACAGGAGTGCAAATGAGAAGAGCATATAAAAAACAATTGAAAATGAATTAATTGTAAGTGAATCGAAATTCGTTCATTTGCAATTAACGTTCCTGAGTAATTAAAATATTTTTATTCGTTGTAACAATTTTACATTATTTTGACATTATCAACGGGTTTCATCTTTATATCGGTCGAAATTTGGTATCGTTTTAAGTTTATTGATTGTCTCGCTAGTCCAGTGGTTAGCGGCGTTGATTGGTGCGTCAAGGTTCGATTCCGATACGAACATTTGCGTGATGACCACAATATTGTATTCTGTGTCTGGGTATAAAATGCTATTATATTCTACACTAACTGACACGGTAAACGTTGTTCCGCTATATTAACAATTTCCAGTGAATGTTTCGGTCATTAATATTATTTTATATTAATAAATTATTTTATTTATTTAGTTACCATTTTCTATTGTTTGTTTGAAAGTTTGAAAAAACGAATGACCGTTAAATTATTTAGATATTGTTCATATAATGAACTCGATTAAAAATACTAAAATCGAGAAAACAAAAATTGAAGGTGGAGGTAGGAAAGTGAAAATTTGGGGTCATTGATATTTTACGAAGTCAAATGAAAAAAAAATACAAAACAATGTTTACGTCAAAAAATGGGATTTGTTTTCTAGATATGGCCACCCTTATCACTTAAGGGTGTAAAAAAATACTACGAGAAACCAAATATACAGGGAAAATTTTATATACATCGATCAAGTAGATTCGGAGGAGTCCAATATGTAGGTATGTGTCTTTCCGTCTGAGCATCAGATCTAGCATAGTTTCGTATTAAATGGTCATTTATAGAGATAACGGAACATCACTCCTGTAATCCCCGCAGATGTAGACAGAGGATTGTAGTACCTATACTCCCACGTTTAACTAGTTACGTTTACGCCCCACTATGGTATAAGTGGTGAGCATATTGCCATATACCGGACACATTTCCACACTTCGGGCCACTACTTGAAATTTTAAACAAGAAAATGTGAGTTACAAAATCAAGTAAACAACAATTAATAAACAAAAGCGTATACCTATATGTATGTACGTAATAATACACAAGTTTTTTGGAACATAAAAATTTTAATATGGCCTCAATCTTACTTATTTTGGGATGAGACTCACGTCCAGCAGTAGGAACATTAATAATAATACACGCACATATATGGGGCATACATATACGGGCAACCTCTTTTAGAGGATTACAGGCGTGATGTTACGTTTTTTGTTTATTACGAAAGAAGCTATCAATAAAAAACATATAAATTTTATAATTATAAGTTTATCAACTCAATAAGGAAATTATTACTTAAGGTATTTATTCCACGTAGATAAATAATCGTATTGTATTAATAATAAGTCATTACCACAGATAAACAGATAAGGCTGACACATATTTCAATAATATGAAAATATACACACATTTAAAGTGAATTTAAGAATGTAGGTGAAGCACCTCAGAAAATTGATATCTTTGGACTCAAAATCCTAACAGACCTAATGACCTTCTTCTACAGATATCACGCTCCACGCACGTCGTCGGAGACTGCTGACTCTCCCTCTCCTCTCTCTGACAGCTTTTCTATACGTTATATCAAACGAAATATTGTCTATTACATTTTAAATATACCCATTCTCCCTACAGAACTCGCCCACACTAGTACAGCACCACAGGTTGTTGCATAGTCTTATTAGTATGTATTAGTTGCATAGTCATAGCATTATTTATTTATTATTATTATTATCAAAATATATAACCTAATCAATACATATACATATTTACTTGCGTGGGGAAATCCAAAATTGACTGAGGAAACTGAGGAATTCCTTCAGTATCTACGTGGATATAAAATTCATGGTATGCTTGGCCAGTGATAATTTTGGACTAGAGGTGGGACTTATTAACGATGCACAATCACCAAGATAACTTGACACCCGCGGACCATTCCGTTATAAAATGTTAACTTAACTGAAAAATAATAGCTACTAGCCGAGCAATGATTGAAATTCGATGTTAATTAAATATATTTTGAATTTAAAATTTCATTGAGGTTTTTATATAATAAAGTATAACTCTAAAAATCTCTACCATGTATGTTACGGTTTAATTACAGACTAACATGTATTTTGTATTGACAGTATTAACGTTAACAATTAATTTTTATTTTCTACAATTTTGTAGTTGGAACGCAAATTATATACATTTTTCTATCTTCTCTTCTTCTCTGTATATACTTGAAATATGCCAAATCTGACACTTTCGTAAGTGCATTATTTTTACAAGGGGTACAAAGGTTTTTCTTCCGATACTGATTAATATAATACATAGATTAAGAATCAAACGTTAATGATAACGGAGACGCGTATATAGAAAATTTACAAATTATCTTACAATCTATCTTACATTTTCACGATTTAAATTGCTTAAATCAATCAATTAAATACATATTCTTAAAGCAGATATTGATTAATTATGAAATTTATCTATCGTACGATAAATGCTACGTGTGAACTTATTGCGGTAACGTCCTGTTTCGAACATGTCTAATTTATTCATTGTATTGTTTTTCTATTTTATTATTTGCGAGTGTTTTCGTATTCCGGAGAAATTTACGAGTGACTACCGGTTTTTCTATTAACAAAATCTTAGTTATTCAGTTTCGCTGTAACCAGAAAACTTCTAGTGAAAGTTCAGTATTTTCAAGGAAAAGTGTGAATCCATCAAATTACACAGAAACAGTATGAGGTAGTAAGCGCCACGCTGCCCGCTGGTGGGCAAAAACCACCCACAGCTGTGGGACATTGACGAACCGTTACCAAGATTAAAACTTCTACTTAAATGATGTTTAATGCTCTAATCGAATCTAATTCTATTAATACAGTAATTTGAAATTTTCCATAGTCATATTTTATCAGAAAATAATTGAACCGTTTTGGATGTATCAACTATTTTCGTACTAATCTAAATTACATGGGGAATGTGAAAAATTGTTCACTCGTCACTAAACAACTGCGGTCAACACCCGCCTCTTTATTGCCTGTGCCTATTTCCTGGGAAGGTTGAGCAAATCTGAAGCAGACCCAAAGAGTTTGCTCCTAATACAATTGAACTAGATTTAGTTAAATTAAATAACTTATTATCTATAAGGAACTGTTTTATAGTTATAAGTGAGACCACTCCGCGTCGTCAGCGGAAATCGTTGGATACATCAGGTCGAGGCCGCGGAGCCGGGTACCGAAGAACTCCATGGCTTGCAATTGCATGACAGAGTCGAAATGGGTCACCCAGCCACCAGCTTCTCCTGCAAAAACAAAAAGTTGATGAGTTTCAAAAGACATGAGTACGCGTCCACTGTATCTTAAGCCTAAAGATATAACTGACGATCCACTCAGATAAGACCCACTGACCACCGACAAGGTGATTATACGTCAATTGCTATTTTCTTTTCTCTTATCTTTTGGCATTCATATTGCCTTAAATAGCAAAGAAGAATTCAAACAAAATCATATTTTTGTAGATAATAGTATGACAAAAACACGGACAGTGAATATGAAAAGTAATTGGTCATATTTGGATATAAAAATTTACAAGATCAAATTAGGTATCAACATTTCTCCAATGGATCGTATGTACATACGAGTATATTGTGTAAAAATATTACACAAACAGTGAAGTGATTTAATATGCGAAAATGGCCACAAAAGCAAACAGACAAACTGTTGATAAATAAAGACCACAACTGGATTTGCATTATTCGACTCCATCAGAGCGACGTTGTATCAAAACATGGAAAACCATTGTCAAATACCATATATAAATACGAATGACAATAGATTGGGTCATTTCTAGCAATGAACTAGTTTTAGGGATATCTTATCTATCGGCGAACTCATCCGAGGGTGCGGCTGAGACTGCTGTGTCTACGTTGCCACCTGGCGGCAACCGTTAAATAAGTACTTATGGCAAAGAAGCTCAAATAAATCTAAACCTAGACGCGGCATCCAGAAGAAATATACGTGAGTTATGCTAATACAGATTTTAATCATGTATAAGACACTCATGCGTTACATCACGCCTGTCATCCCCGAGGAGGTAGGCAGAGATAAAACATTTCATCGTCTAATGAGACAGTTTCAACTACGTAAATGAACTACTAATGATGTAGAGAATAATATGTACCTTTTCTAATAAATTGAAGTTCGCCATTGTTATCGGTGGTATTATTAACAGTCTTGTTTTTCTTGAGACTATCGAAACTGAGATGTTCCGCCAGTTGTGCAAGCTGCTTGTCGGAGTAATCGCGTTTTAGGAACTTGCAAATTCTTTGGATTTCTTTAGGTAAATCCTGAAAACATCAAACACTGTAGACAAACAGATTTTTTTTCCTACCGTACAGGGTAGCATTTGACCAGAGTCTTGCCTAATTGAAAGTAGTCATGGGGCCTATGATGTAGTATGTTAGCCTAGTAAGGCCTTTTCACTTTAACTAAGGCCGAGAATATTATATTTATTTATGTATTTATTTCTATAAATCTCTAGAACATGATCAAGAATTGTACATTGAGTTTTTTGGTATGCATCATTGAAGTCAATGAACTATACACTGTTACCCTTAATAATGCTGTGTAGGTTAAAATATTAACACAAAACATCACAATAACAGAAATCTACTAAGCACAATACACACAATATCTCAAGAATAAAAAAAAAGGAAATGCAGCCCACTTTTTTTATTTGGATTTTGTCGTTTGTATAGTTGATTTGTGCTTAAGGGAGTTCCTGAGGTGGTTATAAGTGAGAAGTATTATAGATTAATGATACTCATGAAACATTACCTTCAGTAATTCCTCGTAGAATACAAAATGGAGATTCGGTTTGTGCCTCTGCGTCCACGCCTCGTTTGTGTGCGCTATTATTGGTGTCCAAGGTACTGTTAAAATAAGATAACCATCATCTAGCCATAATTCATACCCATGTTTGATTTAAGAATCATGTCCTCAAATCACGAGTCATGTAATTTTATATAACATCCATGAATTAAATGCTTTGATAAAGTTATTATTGTCACCTTCATTCCCAAATTATTGTCCTTAAATTAAATAAAACGGTTGGTAAATACAAAAATATTGAATCAAAGAGGATTTTTTTGGAAGCTACAAATGTTTCGAATGTTGAAAAAAAACGCTAGTAACTTTACAAGAGATTTCATTTTTTTTTCCTTTCAAATTATGTATATTTTGATTACAGAAAAACTATTTTGAAACTATAAATGTAATTTTGATGGTCAAAAATGATTCATCCATAAACTTATGACACGCAATCACTCCAAAATTTCATGTTGCTAAAATATATGTCCATGCGAATGACTAACACCTATTGATTATAGAAGCGTAAATGCGACAACTGATAAGATTTGATAAAAGGGGATAAAAGATATGAAAAGTTATTGATATAACTTACGAAGGTCTTTTCTGAACGCTTCCCAAAAACTATTAAGTGTCCCCCGCATCAGCGACTTTGTCACCATTTTGTGGAGATAGTAGTAAGAAACAGCTACGTCTCTTGGATCTCTAGCGACATATATAACTTTAGCCGTACTCAAAAGTTTCGGTGGGAGAAGTGATAAAGGCAGATGTGTCTTGATGAACCTTGGAGATGGAGCTTCATCAATTGATTTCCAGCTCGGGCGTCGAACTGCACGGTTCAGCCCTTGGAAGTTGCCAAGGTTCATGAAATTCGCTTTGATCAGCTCAAAAGCTATGTCTGGAATAACCGATGTGAGCCTGTAACGGAAAACCCAATAAAGTTATTCACATAAGTTTGGTTACTGATTGCCTCGTTGATCGTGTTGGTTGCAAGCGTGAACGTCGATCGAATTCCGGGACGGGCACTATTGGATTTTCTAGTTTAGATTTTGTAATAGTGGCTGTAGCCTGAAATTGTGTCCAGTCTATGGCAATAGGCTCATCACCTATTCCACAATGGGGCGTAAACGTAACTGGTGAAACGTGGGAATGTTCTACATTCCTCTGCCTACCTCTTCGGGGATTACAGGCGTGATGTTACGTTCATATTACGTTCATGTTACGTTCAAACTCTGACAGTGTCTTACTTTTGTTTATTCCAGTCCACTATAACATACAAACCGAGAGTTTGTAAAGCACCGAGGCATGCCGCTGAGCTCAATCTTCAATTGTTCGAATACAATTGCTTTTAATACACGTAACATTTCCTTATATTTATACGTTTCATACCTCGAAACCGGTACTCAATAACACTCGGCCAGTGCGGGTGCTATCAGCAGTCACATGCTCGGTGTTTGTTTGCGGACCGTACACGGGACGGATACGGAGCGTTCAAAATGTATATTATTATTTTCATTGTCCACAATAGTACATGGCAATTTTATACATCATAGACATAGCAAACTATTAGAATTTGCCAACTTTATTTAATATTAACAGTAGCGTATAAGAACGTAAAATACGACCTATTTACTTACATACTCAAATTTAACCCTGAACTCTATCACGACAAGGTGCCGACCGAGGACCGGATGGAATGCAGAATACAAAAAATTTATGTGAACCTTTAATATAGACTCGCGTTTCGAAGCGAATAGCAAATACAATTATCGAAAAAGATTACAGCACCATAATTAAGTATCGAGTCATCTGGTATCGATTATGAGCATAGGACAAATACCACCCGTCATTGTGTAGCCCTATTCCATGGTTTTCGAATATTTTGGCTTGCAAACCGTAGGAAATAGAAGAGGGATATACCTACAATATTTACTCTAATAAAGTGGATTTACTGATAGACGGAAGTAAGTTAGATGAAAAAAATTATAGCACAACAGAATAGGTCCACGTCATATTCCATAAGACGAATAAAATAACAGATGAAACGTGAGAGTACTACACACCCCTGCCTACCGCTTTGGGGAAATACAGGCGCGATGTTATGTTAGTCGCACGACGCGACTTGTGCGAGTGTCATAGCGTACAGTCGTGCACCCAATGCGTGTGTTTGCGAACTGCGAACCGTTTCGCGCGTCCGCCGCTCGCTCGCCTTGAGCGGCCGCCGGCCCGCCGACCTTCCCGCCAACCAGGGCTGACATTATCACCTATGCTCTTTAACGACACGGTACAGATCTACGGCTGAACATTTATTTACGCATAATATAATACACAGATTGTATGAAAGTAGAAAATGCTGTCTACAACTTTGTTGATAATGAAATGAAAGTAGGCAATCTACATCGATTATTAAAAAAAACAAGCAAGATAAATAACAAAAGAATGTATCTTAATTTACTCAGGGTGTTGTTTATCAAATTTCGAAAGTCGGCCACATTAATATCTATTAAAGTTACATTTTGTGTAATGATAGCAACATTTATACACAAATACAGGGCATTTTGTTATTTTTCAGCCTTCCCGTAAGAGATCTGGAGTGTAGATGTAATAATATTCATTGTCCGCAAGTCGGCTTCGTATTTTTTTTATGTGTTACCGCCATAAAGCCACGAGACCGTCGAAGGTACTGTCAGATACGTAATCATTTCCTGTATGTATAAATAATTTTAAACAAACGAAAAATAAGTAGGTACTCGTAAGATTTTCTTCATCTCTACTTAACATGTAAAGTATACGATTTTCAATAAAAAACCTGTTATTTTACCTTCTGCGCTGTGTAATGCAATGTAATGCATGCAGTGCAATGAACACCGAATAAAAAATCTTTAAAAAATAAAAAGACCATAACGCAAAAACACGACTGTAATGCCCGAAGACGTAGGCAGAGAAGTGTAGTACACTCCCACGTTTCACCATTTACGTGTACGGCTCACTATGGAATAGGTTGTGAGCCTATTGCCATACATCTAGCACGCCTAAAGACTCCGAGCCACTATTAGAAAATATAAGTTAGGAAAGTTCAATACTTAGTAACCGAGCCGGGATTTGAACTCAGGACCTCTTGATCGGCAGTCGCGCTTGCAAACAACACGACCAACGAGGTAGTCAAGTCAAAATAAAAATATTTTATGTATTCACCGATGTGGCAACCCTACTAACGGTACAGTCAATACGCGATAACACTTCGAGTGTACTCCGCCAGGAGAGTCCTTTGTGACGAGCCAACGTAATTGAATATCTCTATCAAAGAACAACAGACTATTGTAAGCATTATTATTGGTTAGAATATGGCCAGTCATTGCTAAAATACTCCGATTACTCCAAACAAATTAAAAAATTGATTTAATACAATAAATTACATTTCAAAATTTTGATGACACACTGTTTTCGAACGCATACTTAGATTTTACCTCGTACGGTATTTATATTAAAATTGGGAATAATATCATTACAGGATAGATTAAATTATATATTCCAGTGACTCAGTTGGCATGATTTCGTGAATTTAGGTTCAACATATTGTTTCACGACAACCACATATTGCTAATGACTATTGCTAATGAAGATACATTCAATCTCGAGTAATAGACGCCATGATATATTTTTATTTGTGAAAATTTTAATAAGGCTTAATTAAGGCTTATTTAAGTGAAATAATATTTTTTTGCGATCATAAAATAAGTGAACGAAAATATTTAACTAAATTATGTCGACTTCGATGAAAGTAGACCAAGCGAGAGACACCTGCCATGATTGTAACCGGTTAGTGTATGTGCGCTTACTTAGGAAATAGGAATGACAATGTAGGTATACGCCTGTTGTGAACATCAGTATTATTATATGATCACGCCGGATTTATTATGGGGTAGACACAGAGCACCGATTTATCCTTATATACCTGACGTGCTTCTTTTATATTCATGACTCCCTTAATACATGTAAGCGGGTTTTTGTGAGACCTCTGACTACCGCATCAGCGAATATCTGACCTATTTGGTTACGACAGGTGAGCCTTGGTCTCCGTCGGCACCTGTATCCATCATCAATCGCATCGTATGTGTGGCTTATCATTCTTCAACATCCATTCTCTGGGTACAACCGAACGATATACATGTAAATACTAAGGACCGTCGAATACGTCGTCAGTAATAACAGTTAGATGCGCGTGACAGCGTGGGCCACGTGACGGCATGCTGGAGCGCGCCACGGATGCGCTGGTCGGCTGATTTCCGGTGCGATGCAATCAACGACGATGCGACCGACTTGGGCCAATTTTTGCGATGGAATATCCTCAATTCATACATACATAACTTCAAGCCAGGTGCCTTGCGGGGTAGGCAGAGAGGACATTGCCAAATACCTCTATTCTTCTACATTCATCACTCTCTTCATACGAGAAAGCCGGAGACTTCTCATTCCCCTATCAGTTAGAAACTGATTTATTTGGTCCAGATAGGTGAGTCTTGGCCTCCCTCGTCACTTGCCCACTTCCTCAGTTCAAGGACCAATAATAAATACTCAGGATTAGTCGCCATGATCTGGACCAGACCAATTTTGAATATAACGCTAATATGTAGCATAAACCACTTGCCTACCATACACCCGTTTGTTGTAAGAAACACCATATCGTAGTCACGTAGTTAAACGCTTAGTCAGAGCAGATGAAAAAAACATTCCCCATAGCAAAATAATAGAAGTCAAAAATTATTATCATCTTTCTGATATGTGATATCTACATCTCTTTCTCGAAGGTGATTTATAAACTTATTTTTTGTTACAGATAGGTATTTATGAACATTCAGGGCAGAAAAGTACCCAGTGTTTCCATCAATATCAAGTGCAACAGCGTGGTGCATATAATCTACGTCTTTGACAACATTCGTCGTTAATAGAATGTGTATTGTGAATGACAATTCAAGAGATATCATTTATAATCATCATGTTTTCTCAGGGTGACGTTCTCGAAAGTGCTCTAATCATGATACATATAAACAAATATATTAATGTATTCTAATTTCGACCTTACTTACTTAAAAATAAGGATTATGCGTTGTGCGCTCGTAAACGGTTACTACAACAATGCAACATTAACAATTGCTTTTGTAATCACAATATTTGTATTTAATACGTATTTATTTATTTAGAACGTTATCGTCGATGTGTTTGTTCGCTTTGTATGTGCGCATTATACTGTTTCATAATATTTTTCCGCCGCTCGCGCGCATCCTGCGCATCAACTGTATCATGTCATAACACTTAATCACTAAATAAATATCAATTAACAGAAAAATATAATTAACTAATGTCTTTGCTACAAGTCAGATTGTTTAAGTAGCTGCTCGGAACGCCGACAACGAAAATAATGGGTCTATGTAATGTTAAATATTTTTGTAATAATTTCTTAGTGATTCCTTTTTCTTACCTGCAGGTTACTTGCTACAAATAAATTCGTGACGAGAAACAAGCTTTTTCTATACATATTATAAAATATAAATATTCGTAAACATTTTTCTCATTATTGCAAGTGTTATTAGAGTGTGGTTTCACTAGTCATCAAATGTTCCATATTAAATAAAAATAGAACATAATTGCCAGATGACACCCATTGCAGACGTTCCGTTGAAGGAGTACTGATTTGAAATACTTTCAACGAGTTATAACTTACGTAGGTGGCAAAATAAAAAAAAATCTAACCAAGAATCTCGATAAAAACGAACATAAAATACGTAGAGGTCTACGTACTTGACCTACGAGTCATTGTAAATGCAAAGTGACACTCTACGTTAGAACTCGGCTACCATCTACTATTGTTAAATTATCATGCGGCATAAAACACCAATGACAATGACAATACCTTCAACAAGTTATATAACTTTGAAATAAAATTAATGTTTACATGTGTAACAATATGTGTTTTATAAAGTCAACCGAAAGTACTCGTAGTGCGCGGCGTTTTTCGGCTGGGTGTCAGCGCTGGCAAGGCGCGTTGGCGATCATGATGACGTGGTCACGACCAGCAGTAAACTGATACAGGCTGATCATGACTTGGGTGATGGTGATGAAATCACACTGCATGGTACTATATGGCACTTTACTTTTCGATATGCCTACGTACATACGTACGTTATTTAAAACTAAATCAACTGGAAAAATCGAATTTAATGAATGACATATGACAGCGTTTCCCATTTGCCGAGTCGCCAACCGGTACCGGGCCATCAAAATTAAATACCGGGTCGCAACCATCCCGTCTTGTTTTAAAAATAATACCTACTTGAAGTGGAACCCAACCTTAGGATAAAACTTTCGTCATTTTTCGCGAGCTTGGATTCTTGAGTAAAAAATAAGCAACAGCTCCATACTTCGCACTAAAATTTAGAAAGTAAATAGACGATACCAATGTATGTGGTATTAATAAAACTTTTTTACTATTATTAAATATGTATTATTTTACCCAATGGAACCGGCTTGGATTTAAAAATATTAAGTGGGTCGCGTAAGGGCAGTGTGTAAAATTACCGGGCCATGTCAAAACAATATTTGGGAAACACTGATATATGAAATCAAGTTAGTTAACAATACCGTCTTATTTCACTACGTGTTGAGTCCACAGCAGTAATCCATGGTAACACTCTCGTATTGACACCGGCAGTCAAGAACCAAGTGCGGATAACGCCAGACGTTACTCAACTTGGCAAATCTTTAACTAATTCCCACAACAACAGGACTACGAGCGTTCCTGGATGAACATCTGGTGAGGTGGAAGTGAGATACAATATACAACATTAAATGTTTGGCAAAGATAAAATTATTCCATGTGAATAGCGACTAATGATAAATTCCCAAGAGGAATTTGGAGTCTGGATTTGTGCCCGGTATATGATAATAAGATTCATACCCTATTCCATGGCACGCATAGCATAACTGGTGCAACGTGGGAGCGCAGCACTCCTCTGTCTACCCCTTCACAGAAATACAGGCGTGATGTGCTACGATATTTATTTCAGAATAAATTTGTATATTTGCTCATTACATAATTGTTCAATGACGAGCCGATGATTAAATCATAAGCTCAATGTAATATTTAATCCGATTCGATTAAAACGAAGGGAAACCGACGTGTTTACTTGTACGTTTTCCTGTTACATACAATCATCTCCTTTGCATTGAACAGTTTCTTGTATAATGTTTGTTGTTTCTATTATACACACGCACGCACACATACACACATTCGTGGTGTGTTCACGTGTAAGTAAACAGATATAACTTTATGTACAGGTTAATAAATAAATAAATAATGAGAAATATTACTATGCGGACCTACTATGTAATTCGCGATCATTGTATGTCAGGACATCGACAAATCACGGTGCATGCATATCTACCACATGAAACTTCGTTACAGTTTGAGATGTATTTTGCAGTTTGTATGTAACCTAGGGATAAAAATACCTATATATCGGACGATCCTGAGCGAGATCACGAAGTGGTCACTTTAACAGTACATACCTGTAACAAAACAAAGAAACAAAATAAGACAATTGTCTTTAATCTTAATAATTTTAATAAATCTAACGCTATAATAATAACACTTCCACATCCGTCTTCTAGACAATATAGTGTATCTAAAATATACAAGTACATAAATAATATTTCAATCGAAAATCATACTCTTATTGTTAATGTCCCTAGGCATTAAACGATAAGCAAAGTGAAGCGGTTTGTTTCGGACAGAAAAGTGGCTATTTACTGGGAGATATAGGTATTGTCATTAAAGTTAATCTCAAATAACATCTGTGGAACCATTGTTAAAACTATTCGGATTAGAGTAATGATCAACATGTCCTTCAGAAGCGAGACGAGAAATTACAGATATCAGCTGCACGGTACTCCTCAGATATTTCTCTTCTAGCGATCCAACTTAATGATAGTAGTTTTAATCTATTGCGGCATTTACGTCCGTTCGTAGCATTAAACTAAGAGCGTACCTAGCAAACACGGCTACACGGCCAATAACGAGATAAAGATACCCATTAACCGCGCAAACATATGGCGGGAAAACCGTTCTGAGAACAATCTCCCGTTGGTTCGAGGGCTAAACATTTATAAATTTACTTTATACATTAGTTTTTTTTTATATGTATAACTAAAGAAGAATAAGAAAATAACTCTTATAACAATAGGTATCTCGTTAATGGGGATATGGCGACGAGTGTAAATATATGAATACAAAAATTGGGACATTTCATATAGTTACCTAAAGGCAGATTCCGATTCTAAACTAATAATAAATAGTTATTTATTCGCAGAACCCGAAATCCATCTCCATAAAAACAATCAACTAATGGTATTATCAACATACAATGGACATCACGAAGGAAAGTAATGGAGAGTCGACAGCCAGAGCTGACGATATATTTTATGGACAGGTCGCAATATGCCGCGACTTGTTCCACCGGACGAGTTTGCGTCCAATCCGAACACATTAGGCCGCGCACGCACTGGTCACACATAAAATGATAACAACAATAATAATGTTTTCGAACCCGTTTAAGCTATATTACACGACATACTGGACACGACTAAACTAAGCATAACTCACATTCATCATGAGTTCCTGCTAATCTCGTCGAGATTAATCATGGTTTGATACATAACAATTGCCAAGTCTGTCAAAGCCTATATGTACACAGGTAGCTAATGGTGTGCCCGTGTGTACAGAGCCTAAGCGTAAACCGGTACCAGAGTATTGCAAAACGGACTACGAAGAACTAGATTCGGGTATTTAATAAATCACTATAGACAGTAATAGAAGTTACACTTAGATGTGAGTAATTACTACCTCCCAAATTCAACAGAGCCTATAAATATTTGTTGAAACATGGCAATATGATCACTATTTAATATTTAGTAGCATTGGTTTTCTATACATTGTCTATGACTTAAACGGCATTGTCTATAAATTCCTTTTTTAAAAATAATTATTTGTCATGATGTGCTTAATAAACGTTTGGAGTCTAAAAAATCTATTACAATGACTTTTTTCAATAGTATACATCTTACTAGGAATCTTATTGGAAATATACTGTATAATGCATGAAACTCAAGTACCATGTGTTAAACAAATCGGTCGCCTTGATGTTGATCTTTAAAACTGTCATTGTACATTCGATTTATAACTTAACGTTTTATAATGCAAACGAAAATATCGCTGTACTAGGCAACTAAAGACACATTTTTAAATGTATATTATTAAAGAATACACACAGATAGGGCCACGCAGATCTAGAGAGTAATATTATAAAATTTTTAAATAATTGATATTAATGAGTACTGAAGACATGAGATGAGAACTGAACTATGAGAACTGAAGACATGGCTGCATTCAAGAACGACTCGTGCATTCTTTCAACATGCAATTATTAAACGCCCTTTCTTCTCATAATTTTTGATATATATACATTATTGTAGGTACAGGACTATATATACATAAGAAATAATTTTATTGTTCGGACTGAAGAACTGTCGCCAATCCATTCTGATTACGTAGTTGTGATGTTCACGTAATACTAAGTTTATGATTGCTTGCAAATATGTCGGCAAAGTTACTTGAGTTTAATTCAAAATGCCCAAGCAACTGGGCTAGCCAGCCAGGCGACGTAAAAAGCCTATCAAATATTCACATGTCGAATACTAAGGGGACTGTATAAGGCCTTGGCAGTAAGACCGCTTCAATTTTATATGCTCGGGTTAAATAATATTCTAAAAACGAAATTGAATGGAGCAAAAAATTACTCCCAACGTCGAAGCAAATGAAAAAAAACTACGTTCATTTTATAATAAGTTTTCTTAACAATACACAATACGACTGCGATATTTATTCGTGAGTTTCATTGTCAGTCGAGCGGCGTCGGGCGAGCGGCGCAAAATCTGCAAAAATAGTTCGCTCCAAGGTTCGCCCTCTTGCGCCGGAGCTCGCGTCATGCTTCACGTTTTTTTCTGTAAACGCTGCACGCAAACTCGCACTCAATGACACTGTGAGATTACAAATAGGTTTATTCATTGATGCTTCAAATGTTGGACCGGGGCTACTGTGATATCCATCTTTACTGAATTATCAAGTCAGGATGTTTATATATTATTATATTACTAGTATCGACGATTAACACCACTGCTGTTAATAGCACTTCTTTCAATGCGGCCGCGGCTTTTTTGAAGTGGGAATCGAATCCACAACTCCTACCTCGCACTCAGGTTCGCTAGCCAATGATCCAAAAATCTACGAACTTAAAGCATGCAGTAAGGTCAAATAAGACTAATTTATACGTGCAAATAAGCAAAGTAGTACGCGAGCTAAGCGATGGTAATCATGGTCACTGCCGCTTATAGACATATTAAGACGCATACATATATAATATATAAATATATACATATAACACACATCCATTACCACACTTGGTAGCCATATGTGTCCGTGACGTAGGAGCGCGCCGGAGATCATTTCCGACAGTTGAATCGAATCGCAGACAAATATTATCGCGACGCGTGTACTTTCTAGAGACTGTACGTTTTGTGCGCGTCTGTTAGGTAATGAGCGGCTTTCTACGGTACGCTGCGGCCGGCAGTTGGCTGTTTGGTAGTATGATCGTTAGATTAGATTTTGCAATAGATTAGATCATTATATTCTACCAGCTACAACTGGCTGGCTGCGGCGGGCAATAGTGTTTCTTGCGTCCTACAGGTACACACGGGTCCGTTTATAAAGATGCTGATTATAACAAAAAGGCACATTTATATATTTGTTAGATTTACACTCGGTTTATGGTAATAAGCTTCCTAATCCATGGTACAATGAACAACATAACTGGCGAATCGTGAGATTGTACTGCACACTTCTGCCGCATCCTTTGAGGAAATACAAACGTGATATTATTTTATGTGCTGCTCTCGTCTAGGCTAGGCAAGGCTCTTTTTATAACTAAGCCAATTATATTTAAAATGGACATTTATAAACATTCCAATCGTCCACCTAACAGGTGGAAACGAAACGTGTAAACGAGAATATGTTTCATACGGATAATGTAGAGCAATTGTTAATTGTTGTTTACTAACTCTTCTTAATGATATAATCACTTGATTATTTGGTAAAGTTGTACCAATCTATTCGCACCTTTCAATTCGCAACCTTTCACGCATCTATTCTACCTTTTGTGTGATACAAAACATGATAAATAAATGAAAAACCTGGTTAAAACCAGAACATAACAAAAACTCAATTACGTCATTACAATAAATATAAACAAAAAATAATAGAATTAACAATTAAGAAGGATAATGGAATCATTGATTGCGCGGCGAAAAAGCGATGGACCGATGAAAATGCAGGTGGCGAGGCACAAAAAAACGCAACGTTTGCACCAGTACCTAAAACGAAGCTGGCGCGAACCGCGACTTCCTATTAACCTCATGAATAACAAACGAGACAGACGCGCGGCTCACTGCACCAGAGTAGCGAACGAGCACCTTGACATTTGCCAGAAAAACAACGCACGTCAACCCTAAGCACCACATCAACATCCTTATCATGTAATATTCTTTTATGACGATAAGTTTTTTTGTGGTAATTTTTTTCACCGAAATTGTATTCGTCGTTGACCCGACTGGCGCTCACAGCTTCGCCACACAAAATAGTTAAATATTCAGG
>DWDV01000395.1:0-17225 GCA_018245615.1 Mimoniades ocyalus | reverse complement strand
GGTTCAATGCTCGGATCGGTCACTAATGGATTTTTCTAACTTAGATTTTCGAGTAGTAGCTCAAAGTTTGAAAATATGCTCTGTGTATGCAATGTGTAATAGACTCACCACCTATTTCATTATGGGATAAAATGTAACTGGTGCAACAATCCTGTGCTTACCTCTTCAGGGATTATCGGTGTGATGTTATATATTTTTTGTCATTTCCTCTTGTCATTATTAGCCTATACTTTCACCAGATTAGGTTAACATTCTAGGGAAGCTCTGCCAGATTTAATAATAGGGCTAATGATTTGGGTTGTTGGTAGTAAAAGGGCATCTTGAAATTGTTTGTCCAAAGAGCACAAAATGTTTGGGACATGTGGTGGAGATGGATGTGTGTAAAAAATTTGGTATTTGGTGGAACAGAATTGGCTTCTGTACAGTATGGATCAAGTAGAGTTCAGAGATCGGGATGTCTCACCAAACCAAGGGATGACCTCGGTTAGGTGAGAAACTAGTTATACTGACCCAAAAAAGGAACTTAGCTGGTTACACAAAGCGCAAAGCAGGTTAATAATTTAACTAACTACATAGGCTAATCATTGTGGCCAAATAGGTAAGAATTACATCTAAATATCATGTAAGTTATGTGTTCCTTGACTTTTTAACATGATTCTGGGAGAAACATTTTTTTTTTTACTAATCATATGACTTTACAATTGCTTTTAATGTGATGTAATTTATTTTTATCCCCGAGTCGGGCAATGTATTATTGGATTTTTTAACTTAAAATTCGAAATGGCATAGTCTGGATTTAGCTTGGTATGTAGCAATAAGCTTTTCCCCTATTTCATGGGATGTACAACATATCTAGTGAAAAGTGGGAATATTAAACTTTCAGTTGGGAAAAAAAATAGGTGTTTTGTTTAATCTATAAGTGTAATCTAAGGAAAGCTTTATCTATTTGCAGGTATGACATTTCTCGAATATTTTCATAATTTGAAATATATATTAATAAATCTGTCAGTGTTAATATGAGACAACAGCTGTTAAATCTTAGATCTGCAGTGGGTTTCAACAGAATAAATTTACCAATGAGTACCTCCACCAATCCATGCCTTGATGGTGTGGTGAAGGATATATCGGTAATTCGCCCCTCCCTTCAGTCTGGTGTGATTTACAGATAATGTAGGAGCGTGACACAATTTACCTGTAAGAAATCGTCTTCCAGAACCGGACTTGAAATAATAGGGATCTAGAGCAACAGATTTAATCACTTTGCCCAGAATTAAGTTGTGAGTATTTTCTTCAGAATACAGTCCATATACTAGGACCTTGCCGTCATCCGAACAGCTGGCGATGTAATCTCCATTCAGATCTACAGATATTTTGTTCACAGCGACCGCGTGTGCCTGTAGATCTCTCTGATTGTTCTCCTGCGAAATCGGCACGGTATTGCCTTCATGGTCCAACAAGTGAATCACGCCCCACTCTGTGCCGAGACAAATGAACTTTGTATGCACACAAATACAGCTCACTGCGTCGTTCAACAGAATGTTTTGAACATCATTTCCAATTCTGTCGTATTTCAACTTTGGCTCCTCGTCTGGAGAAAGACTATCGCAACTTTCCACATTCAGTGCCATCTCTCTCATTAGAATGATTAGCAATATTATAAAAAATTCACATGTTCAATAAAACAAATTGATTATCCTTCCTTAGTTCTTTCCTCTCGCCACTCATTTGGATATTTTTGTAATTTTTGAAGACATCTGTCATCTGTCAGGCATATTTTGTCAATGTCGCAAAAAATAACAGAGTTTCAGATGTGTGACTTGTTGCAAGCATAAAAAAAAGAAACAATGACAAATGTCGCCACAGTAATTAAGAAAAGTGTTCGTGATATGAACATTTAAAACATACATTTTGTTTTCGACATATACTTTGATTATTATTGCGATTTCATAAAATGTAAAGGAAATTAAAAAAAGACAGGAGGAAGTAAAACTTTGTCGACGATTTCTATTGCTTTATTATGGTAAATATTTAAAAAGATATATATTTTGTTAATGGCGCGTAATTTAAATATTTTACAGACAGTTTATAGTGGAAAACTACTCAAATTGATTTAAGTTGTTCAACATTATGTACATTACGATGAAAAATTTGAGTAAAGCAGATTATCAGAAATATGAAAACTACTTATCACCCTTTGGAAAAACAGTATTGGAAAAATTAATAAAACATGTAAATGAGAGTAAATATCTAAATATTAATTATTCCCTTGCTTGCTAATTAATGATTAGGAGTGTGTGTCATTTCTATATACAAACTATTTGCTGTTTAGGATATAACCGGAATAAGGGCCAAACCAGTAATCCGGTTCGAAACCAATGTGATCAGAACAAACGAATTATGACGTAAGTATAAAATATTATATTACAAAAAACGTAACATCACGACTGTAATCCTCAAAGAGGTAGCCATAAGAGTATAGTACATACAATGCCACGTTTTATTTTAATTAGTAACATTAACCAACAGTAACCTATCAGAAAGCGTTCCTTTGAAATAAGAATATTATAGTCTTTTCATTATCATCATCAGCCTATCTCCGTCATCAGGCGCCATCGGGCCCTGTTCTCGGCTTGCCGCTTCTAGCTTTTGCCTGTAGCCTTTCGCAGATCATCATCCCACCTGGCTGGAGGGGGTCCTACACTACGTTTGCCGAGTCGCTGTCTCCTCTCTAGAACTTGTCTTTTATATTTAGTTTTTTATTATTTGATTTTGATACCTATGCATGTTATAAAATTACAATAATTCCTGGAAATACTCACGCAGCTTTGGCGACTCATACACTACTCCACCTCGAATTGATGAAAACGTTACAATTGAATCTAACGACATTGATCTCCATGGTGATAAATCCTTAAAAAAACAGATTGAGGATGTTGATTTACTTATACAAACATCTAATAGAATGTTAAAAACTGCAGATGAAAATATACATAACGAAATGTCCAAAATCGTCCAGTTCAAATGCTATCAAAGTAGTCATTGTAAGAAAGATCGAGATGCGGATAACAACATTGAATCGGATAATATTTTAAATGAAATAATATTAAGCGGTTTCAATTTTTTGGGCACTCATTCAGGCATCAATGTTCATAAAGCTATGGGAATCACCAATTTAGCTGTAGTGGACAGTAAACTAGAAAACGATATAACTTATTGTAAAGAAACACTTAAAGTATCAAAAAATACAGACCTAATAAGAAAAATAAGCCCTGTATGTACGAATTTCGACAAAATACACAGTGAGAAAGATATTATAAAAATGTTAGAAGATCTACCTGTACAAGAGGATATTGAGGATAATTTTACACCAAATCAGACTGTACCAGAAAATCATAATGATATAGTATATTGTGATAATGTAGAAATTGGCCACCGACCTGAAATCTTAGAAAACACAGAAGTAAAGAGACCGAAGCGTCAGAATTTAAACAAGATTACAAAGGTTGTACCAAAGAAAGTAAAAAAGATAGCAAACGATGAGCCAAAAACTACATTTCGAAAACAAAAATATACCAAAATGGTCAAAAACTGGTTATCTGATGTAGCAGTTGAAGAATTTAAAGATGTTACAGGAGAAAAACAATATGTGCGCCAGGTAATGGAGCAAAAACAAACAATGAACGATACAAACAACAGATTAAATAAGAAATGTGTCAAGACGATACAAGCCCAATTAACGAACAAAGATGGAATAATGAAATTTGGTAAGCCAAAGAAGAATCGAGAGATAGTTGAAAACCAAAAAGACATTGATGTCCCTAACAACAGTGTAAATGTTATAACTAAAGAAAAAAAAGTAAAAACTAAATTCATACCGCCCATAAAATCGCAAATACCTTTGAAGAATATAATATACACCATTAACAGTATTAATGATGACAATTCTACGGAATTCGAGAAGCAATTAAGGATTGAAGATGAGGATATAGATATGATACTAGTATTTAGGTAAAAATGCATGCTATGTAACTTAAACTTTCATCCTAACTGGATTATAATAAGTAACTAGTTTTGTTCAAAAAATGCTCATGATTTAACCTGTCCATACAAGATTCTCCTTTCAATACTTTGCTTTTATTATTATTGTATATTATATATTATTGCTTGGTTTCATAGTGATTTATGTTTATTTCCATATAATGTTCCAGCAACGGCTTTTGCCAACTAAACAGCCAATTTACAGAAGAAACGTGTTTTATAGGAGTTATGTTTCAAATTAAAGGTGACATTTTCTATTGGAAGGGTGTTTACTCAACATTTCGGTAACAATTGAATATACAATTTTACACCTATGAATATTTGTTCTTATTTGTGGTCTACATCCTCACATGAATTATGAAATTTTAGGAACACTATGAAGAATATCATGCAGTATAATACTATAATTTGTTACGATGGTAAAAACTTACTAAAATATTTCACATCGCAACATGAAATAGATTTCAACGGTATCCAAATCAACATACTAGATACACAGGTAGGATTGTCTCATTTGTACTTTTGTTTAAACTGTGTAGCTAAAATAGAATTTTGAATCTCCCTGTATTATTTTCTTTCCATGCTATTATTAAATTCATAGATTGGTGGCTCTCTGTTAGACCCGGATAATCCGCCAGAAAACTTTAACAATCTTCAATATCTCTTGTCCTTTGTACCTGAGTACACTATAGCTACAGAATGTGTACTACAAAAGTGTGCATGGTATTTGACCTTGTTGGGACAGTGCTTCGGAAAACTGAAGGTTCTGCTCATCGATCACGAGCTTTGGAAAGTGTTTATTGAAATAGAAATGAAAGTGCTGCCAATTATAGCAGGTAAAAGCTGTACATCTTGCACACGGGGACGGGGATTTTATTTTTGATTCTTGAAATAGCAAAATAAGAGAAACGTTTATGGATTGATTCTTCTCATCTAGTGTTTAGTCAGCCAGAGATTGTGGATTTCATTCTTACTAAGGATACATTTTTATACGACAGACACAAGTATATTTTTATGTATCTAAGTGTAAGTGTTTATACATAAAAGTATGTACGACTACGTTTTTGCAAATTTAATGTTTATTTGCTGTTTAATCAACATAGCGCAAAACTCTACTGATCGAGGGTTCAGATCGCCGTGTGTGAATGAACCTCAAGACATTTGTTTAATATAACTAATTATGCCTCTCTGTTGCAACATCGTATAATTGGAAAGACTAACAAGTATCGTATTTCAATACATAACAATATTTTTGATCTTTTTTTTGTGTGGTATTGGTATGTATAGGATAAGCCCCGTTCGGATAATAAAAAGTGGCCTATAGCCTCATGAGTGTCATTAACATAATACAAAAAAAATCAAATCTGACTAGTAGTTCTTGAGATTAGCGCGTTCAAATAAACTGTTCAGATTTATTATATTATAGTATATATTAGGTTTAGTCCGCTTAGTTTTCCTCTAACAATTTAGACATGGAGAGGCAAGGTGTGCACGTCGATATCCAACGCCTTGAATCGATGGAGAAAACTCTATTAACGAGGATGAAACTAGCCGAACAAGCGTGCTACGAAGCAGCTGGGCGTGCCTTCCAGATCAATTCTACGCTACAAGTACGCAATATCATATATGAGGAGCTAAAGCTGGACACGAAGTGCAATGTAAAGATTAGAGAAACTCTGTGCAAGGGAGAGAAGTCCACTTCGGAGAGCATGGTAATGAATTAGCAAGACTTATCAAGTATTGATATTTTTACTGAATCCTCAAGGTAAAGTTACGGTTGCATCAGTTTTATTAACACGGGATTAGAATTTAATTTATAAAATACGTTACGTACACACGTATATAGAGAAATGTAGTACACTCCCATGTTTCACTAGTTTATAGAATATCCTGATTTATTATACATTGTAGTAGACATATAACTATTTCGGAATATTATGTATTGGATTAGCATATGGTAGGTTTAAAATACCAAATACTAAATGTCACTTTGTTACCTAACTAAAAACATTATATAAAATCCGTAGTTACGCAGTTTGGTATCAGTCCATCCGCTGCCAAAGTTGATCTTGGAATACCGTCATTTGCATAAGGCACATGCCACTTTTCTCGCCGGCATAGCACAACAGGTCAAAGATGGAATTGTGAAACCCACTTGGTAAGGAAGCAAATTTACTTGTAAAGCACGCCAATGAGTTCTATATACATGAGATAATTGTATTAAAAATAATGGCATTTCACTGCCACTTCAGGGTGCAGACGGCAGCAGCAACTGGTCGCATTTCATCTAACAATCCCAATCTGCAGGCCATACCTAAGTCTCCCTTCAGCCTTTTGCCGTCTTCAAGTAACGAAAAAGATATAACTGGTATGGATTAAAATAAACTTTAATAGATCAGGCCATACATTGGTGCGCATAAACTTTCGTTAGTGATTATTTTTAACATTAGAAATAGGTACACTTTCTTTTGCAGCCCTTTTTCACCTGAGCTTTTCTTACGAAAATTTAGTATCTATGTTATTGCCCGTCAATCTCCCCATATGTAATATGTGAAATTTCAAAATTCCCCATTATTTCAATTTAGGTGGACGTAATTTTATTGATCAGTTTTCGACACATTCTACTAATGGGATACTCCTTCAGATTTCCTTAGACAACTAACTTATAAGAGGTACCTTAACTTATAAGTATAACTTATAAGTACCTTACTTACCTTAACTTACTTACTTACCTTACTTACTTACCTTAACTTACTTACTTACGTTAACTTACTTCCTTACCTTACTTACTTACGTTAACTTACTTCCTTACTTACCTTAACTTAGTTACTTACCTTACTTACTTACTTACCTTAACTTACTTACCTTAACTTACTTACTTACCTTAACTTACTTACTTACTTACCTTAACTTACTTACTTACCTTAACTTATAAGTACTTATGACGTAGACTTAGTTATTAACATATAGAAACTGCCCGAATGTTCCACTGATCATTCGGGCAGTTTCTATATGTTAATCTCTGTAGCCGTCAACGTTTATAAAAATGTTGTGTACATAAATTTTTAAGCAACGAAATGATATCGTGCCGCGCATTTCCAGAGGACAACCAGATCCTCAACTTCCGTTCAGTCTACATACCACGAGAAGGCTTTAGGATGTTGGCAGCTGATTTCAAGCACATTGAATGTAGAGTGTTCGCGTACTCGGCTGCTGACACTAGCCTCCTTGACGCTTTAAACAGCCCCGATCTGTTCAAGGTCTTGGCCGCTAAATGGTATATATAAAGTTGGATAATGATCTTTTATAATTAAATGTTCAACTTCTTTGATAATTTTTAAATGGTCTGATTTCTTCTGTTTTTATTAATTTAAAGGCTCCGAAAGTCCGTAAAGGACATATCAAGTGAAGACCGCGAACGCACGAAACGTATCATATACGCCAGTCTTTATGGCGCGGGCACCAGAAAGCTCACGGAAATACTGAACGTCAGCTACGACCAGGCATTGTCTGTTATGTCCAGTTTTAACAGTAAGGTTTTACCCGATACCTACGCTTCTTGTTCGCTACCTCAATCAATTCTACTTCATTCATTAACTTAAAACGAAGTCAATTTTACAATGCGTAGCGATTATTGCCATCGTCGTCATCGGCAACTTGCAGTCCACTCTTGGACCTTGGCCCTTCTCAAAGAGCATTGTTGTCAATAATCCCTTTGCCTGGCATGCGGATGCTGCTTGTCCTACTGCACGAGGACACTGCACTGTCCTACTCAGGAACATTCCCGTCGCTGAAGAGCTTCGGGCGCGCGGTGGTGGAGCGGTGCGCGCGGCGCGGCGGCCGCCTGGCCACGCCCAGCGGCCGCGGCCGCGCGCTGCCGGACATCGCCAGCGCCGACTTCGCCCTCAAGTCGCACGCTGAGCGTCAGGCCATTAACTTCATAGTCCAGGGTAACCTTCTCACTGCACACGACACTAACCCATCATAGGTACTCTGGTATAACATACATACAAAAAACAATAGAAGTTCGTACTCTTGTCTACTTATCATGTCCACTTGTCATATTCGTCTCTGTAAATTTATGAGACCTGGAAAGGCCTATGCCAGTTTGGGCAGTTGGGAATGTTTAATCTACTGACTGTAGGATAATTTCAGGCTCAGCGGCCGATCTGTGCAAGATGGCGATGGTGATAACCGAGGAGCGATTACGTCATGCCGAGCCGCCCTTGCAAAGCCGATTGCTTCTGCAAATCCACGACGAGTTGGTTTGGGAGGTGGCGCACCCGGACGTGGAGAGAGCAGCGGGTAAAATCTTCCATAACAATATCAGATGCAACTGTTCCGCGGGGAAAATGTATGCTAAATCAGCTAAATGTCGATGAGGACAAAGAACGTACAGCCTCTATATCGAATGAAATTCTAAATGAACAAGGAATATATTATATATACCTACCTACATATGTAATAATTGTAAACAACGTATAAAGATATCCTTGCACAAATTGAAAATATCTTAGAGACCGTAAAAAGTAAAATTAATTCCATGTCATCATCATCAACCCTCTGCTACTGAAACGACTTCCTTGACGAGCGCTATCCCGATCTATCCTTAGCTTGCCAGACTACTTTTCTGCTGCAGAATTTCGTGATCGTCAGTCCAATAAGCAGAAAGACTATCTTACAGCTTTTAGTGACACAACTTTTGGCTACTTTGGTTAATTAGTAATATCTAAACACATGAAAGTCAATGTGCCCTGTAGAGCAAATGACCAGATATTGTACTGTTGCAGCGATAATAAAATCGGCTATGGAGAGCGTCGGGAACTTATGCAGCATGGCTATGTCACTTCCGGTTGCCATGTCCACGGGGCAGAGTTGGGGAGAAATGGAAGAGTTCACTTCCAATTGACAACTTTAAAAAATTGTACCTCATCTCATTTTAAATTAATTGTATTTTTGTTGCCGTCACCACAATTATTTTTTTTAAACGGTCATTTAAATTCGTTTGTCCATACTTTATGTTCGTATTCCATTTTTTCTGTAATTTCGCATTGATAACAATAATTATAAATGCAAAAATAACTACTATCTGGTCGTCTGTTATCGGAGTTATGTCAAAATTGCTATAGGTAGGTACTGGTTACGTGAAGCCTGGTATGTTATGTAGAGAAGCGCGAAGAACGCATTGGATGAAAACTTTGTCAGTTTTACAAGTTTAACGTATTGGTATCGGTCGCAAACACTCAACACAGTTTACCAAACACATCAACTTTATATCAAATGTTCATAAATCAATCTTACAACTATAAAGTCAAGGATGACAGTTTGTATAATAATTTAATTATTTAGGTCCTCGCAGAAAATAAAGCTCTAATAACGTTAGTAGTTTACGATACACTGCCATGGGTCTACGTATGAAATTCTCAAGAGGCGCATTTCGACACCCGCTATTTTGACTTGAGTTAAATCGGTATACTGCGGGAATACAGTATTAATATGCAAGAGTAGGCACACAGTACGAGTGTCAAATAGTACCCACATTTTAGTACTTAATCAGGTACTTACTAAATACTATATTTTCAATATTAACTACCGTCATATTTTCGTTGTTTATACACACAATATGCATATACGAGTATGCCGGTTTTGTTAGTTATGGATGAAAATGAAACAGATTTAAATACAAACTTTTAATATCAACTTACTACACTTTAAAAATACAAAAATATTAACGTATTGAGATATTACGGTATTTTAAATACACAACCAATAATAACAAGTTGTTCGCATCAACTACACACACAATGCAAATAACTAAAAAACAAACAATAAATTAAAGGAATACCAATACTGCTACGTGAAATATCACGTAGCAGTAATCTAACATTAAGTACGTGCACGAGACGCGAGGAGTTTACGAACTACGGTGCAATCATAAACATAACAGTGTGGAAATACAGCAGAAACTTCGACATTAGACTGTTGTAAACCGAATGATGAATGACAAATTGATGTCTAAGTAGATGTCTGAAACCGTTAGGCAGTAGCCACTTATACCTACGAGTTGATGTATTCATATAATAAGGAATGGTCTACCGTTCTAATCCGATCGAGTCCGAATCGAGTGCTTGGAGGTTTTCAGTCAAGTGTCATGAGTATTTGATATATTTTATAACAATTTTTAGGATAGAACCTCAGGTCGTCGGTTGTGTACAAAGTAGTCTCCTACCATTCGAGCGCCATGAACCAGCAAAGAAAAGATCATAGGCCAAGCATTAGCCTGATAAATGATGAGATTCAGTTTAATCCTTTTGGTCATGGATTATGGTAACACACATGTTTTAAACATATTAAGTCATTGACTGGCCCGACGGTGTAGTAGTTAGTAAAGCTGGCTTTTGCGTCGGAGAACGTGGGTTCGATTAACACCCAGAATAAATATTTGTGTGATGAGCACAAGTATTTGGTCCAGGCCAGGATTTAAAAAAATGTCTATATAAATACACATTTATATATCCAGTTTACCGTCTGGTTACCGTAACACAAGTTTGATGTCGAGTTTTGGGATCAGATCATGTGATGTACCAACATATAAAAAACAATAATATTAAAGAGTTATGACAACATTAATTTACGAGTTCCCTTTGCAACATTAGATTCTACATTTGATAATTTATGCGACAAGTATCTATTAAGATTACGCCGTAGCTTATACCGCATGAGATTATCTTCAAATATTCCTCGATAATATTTGTTATCTCCCTGTTTTTTGGTGTATTTGGTTATCTAACTGTGCCTTTATCTCTGACCGGCGCTTAGTCGTTACAGCACGCAGCCGGCAACACAATGTAGTGTTTGTTGAAGTTTTTTCGGACACAAACAGTTCTATAACGGTGTTAAAATCTTCGCCTTAGGAACTTGCGGTGCACCAAACTGATGGATAATGCGAATAAAGCTACACAATTTAAATGGACAGAGGTTATGAGACTATTAAAAAGAGATATATAAAATGGATATAAAGATTTCTTTTCAATAGCAAGCAATATCAGTACATCCCTATATACAGATAGGTATATTACTGAAATTGGTTGGTTGAAATTGTTACTTTTTACTAGACTCGGGCCACCACTAGTCTCGTCTTTTTACGTTTTCATCAATGTTATGCTACACTGATTGGTCCTCTTGTAGCAATTCTTACGTAGCTCACTCTTGATGGTGCAGCTTTATTAAGTGGTAAGTGAGTGATACAAATATGGTCTGTTTCTTGTGACAATCGCCACTGGAGCAGTGTGGTTAAACATGCTCGAGAGTTGTCACCATCACGGACGAATTCATATCTATTCGTACCAGTAAGCCTTAAAACGATTATACACAAATGCCCTGTGACAAGTAGCAAAGATTTACGTAAATAGTTTTTGATATTTCAATTTTAATTTTAAACATTTTCTTATTCCTGCCCTTTCTCATTTTCTTTATAACCATTGTTTTTATAAAAATTTATATAAGACTTCACAAGAACATACTTCTATTTTCAAAAGCTAACTATGACTCTCAAGTTCATCAAAATGAATTTCTATGTGACGACTAAAGCAGCTATTAAACTATTTTAACTCTCACATTTATTATATTTTTTTTAATTGAATAGTCTATTTTATCATGATAGCTATTTACTGTATTATACAAAAGTGTAATATGCAAAAAACCAAATAGTTACCAAGCACTTGTTCATCTTTTGGGTGACAAGTATGATGATAATATAACTCTGCTGGTACACTAAAGAGAAAATGAAATATTATTGAAGATTATTATGTTGTTAAAGCCATGGCCTATATTATGAGGTTACTAATGAATATGGCTGTACCCTAGGTGTTGCTAGGTAGGTTATAATTTCACTCCAATCAGTGTGAACAACCTATGTGCTTTGACACTAACCATTGTATATTGGACAGAATTCAATCCGTCCTTGTTCATGTCTTTCTTATTGTTGGCCATAATTTGGTGACGTTCAACATTTTTTGCTTCTTGTGGGTGCACCAACATTGTGTATCTGGATAACACAGGAGGAAACCTAAAAATGTAACAAGGTATATTGTAATCATAATTTTCAAATCAAATTTCCTTATACACCTGAATAAATTGTTTATTGTTTCAATAGCAGTTAACAAATTTCCTTATTAAACCTACATTTTAATAAATTATATAAAAATGAAGATTGCATATCAATTACAAATGCTTGTTAAATTTAGATGACTGCCTTGTTGGTCCTGTGCTACTGCTGAGTGAGGGTCTTGGGTTCGATACCTGGATTGACTTTGATTCAGTTTTTCTTATTCAAAACATCTAATGCTGGCTCAGAGACTGGAATTGTGCCTGGTGTCTTTCAACAGGCTCACCTCTATTCCACTCTGAGATGTAAATGATACCAGTGAAACATGTGAGTATACTACACACCTCTGGCTACCATTTCAAGGAGATATTGGTGTTATTTCACTATTACACTTAAATGACCAAAGTATATACCTAAAAACATTAAAAAAAAAAACCAAACCACATTGAAATTGATACCAGGCAAATTGAATTACCTCTGAATATTTAAATTATGTGTTGAAATTCTTGCAGCAAAATCATCATCCTCTCCACCCCAACCTTGAAACCTATTGGAGAAACCATTGACCGTGATGTATTGTTCTGACTGTATTGCCAACACTCCTCCAACTAGTGTATCATATGTTAGGACAAATCTGAACTTGTCAATGCTAGCACTCATATGGCGAGGTTGCTTGAGACAAACATATAGGTTGCCTTCGTCCAGTGGTAGCAGGTCTACATCATGAAGGATAAGGCAAGGGAATTTTTCCGAGACAGCATGTTTAACTCCAATATTATAGAGTACTCCTTTATTCCAGGGTTTGTCATCTTGCTGCTCAATCAGAAATATCCTGTTAACAATATATAATGCATTATTCAACCAAACATATGTTGCATATATCAATAAATGAGAACATTTAAAATACTTACTTATAATGTATATTTTGTTTTCTCAAAAAGTTATGTATATATGGCAAGAATATGTCTAACTGATCCTGTCTCTTCCTGTATGTGACCAGGACAGCAACACTGAACAGTGGGTTACACTTTTCTGGGGCATAACTTCCATTTATCAAGTCTTTTGATGAGAAGTCATCAAATTTTTTTGGTACTTCCCTAGTTGATATAGAATTAGTATTTCTTAGTATATCATTGTATTTGCATTCCAGAATTGACTTCCTTATCACTAACTTGGGATTGGTGTTTACATACAAATGTTTATCCAATTGGTCTTTAGGAAGATGTTTGTAATTGTACTGTCCAAAACAAGCAAACAGTTGCAAGAGGGCTATGAGGCACAGTATTATAATAATGAACGTGGTTATACGTATCTGTAGAGGCCTGTTTATAGGCAACCATTTAGGCATTTGTGTGGAATGCCATTCAATGGCCAGTTAGTTCATTCATAACTTTGATCTGGAAATTGTGAGAAAAGTTCATGGAATTTCCTTGCAATAATAATCAAAGTTAATGTTGTAAGTATATCTATTATATTGTTTATACACGATAACCTGTTCATTGCGATGGTAGTTCAGAAAACATCACTACATCTATAAGAATTAACTTTAATAAATAAAGAAGTAAGTTAAATAATCTTTTTAGACTAAACTAACTAAATATTTTTAAATAATTTTAGAACTACAGTATTTAAGATCAGTTCAGTAAATCCTAATTAGAGAACACTTACCCTAAGTTGTGATCAACTTAAATTGCAACCATAATGAGAATGTGTCATTGTCAGTTAGCAATAACTTTTCTTCACGAGAGTTTAATCACCAGGCACAGATAAAGTAGAGTTACTGTTTAATTTGCCATTATAATTTTGTCCACTGTTTTATAAAAAAAATTGTCTCCCTTAAACGTCTGTACTTGACTTTTTATATACATCGTTATAAACATAGATTTGTTAAACCACTGTTTAAAATTTAGCAAGTAGGCAATTTATTTGACATTATTAGTACAATATAAGTAATGCTAAATTAAAGGTAAGTTATATTTATTTGGCTTATAATAAAATTAAACTTTTTAGTTTTGAATGTAAGCTAATACGAAAGTTAAATCTTAGGCTAATAAAATGGCTAAAATATATAAACTGAATATTATCGTCTTTTGAAAATCACTGTATTTGATCATAAATATATACTCGTAAGTATAAAATATCTCTGTTTTTTTAATTTCATTTACTTGTAATATTCAAATTTATTTTGCTCAGTGTACAATATAAATAATAAAGTATTCATTGAGCAAATTATTGTTAATAACTATATTATACAGTTAAATATCTCACATATATCTAAGCGTAGTGTATAAAAATACTTTTCGTTGAATTTATGAGTTTAATGGAAGTAAAATGTACCATTAACAGATAAGATAACATGATATATAACCTCAAGCTCTTAATTCACATCAAATTTCACAAGGCAATTATTTTATTATTATTTTTACAAACATTTCAGTGAATTGTGGAATTTTATGTAAATGTAAAAGAATCGAACTGCGCTATTTATTTGCTATTGACACAATTGTGTTGTTCTTATCAATAAGGACAGTTACACATCCTGACATGTAAACAATGAAACTAGGACGATGAACTAGAAAACGAGTAATATTCCATTGCTAGGAATTGAAACGAATTAGATTTATTAAGAGTGCCTTGAAATAATAACATTTGTAAAACTCGCATATACGGAATTGTTTTTTTATAAGATGATATTATGCTGGTAAGGCTTGATAAAAGTAGTCATTTAGATGTAATCATTTAGATAGATATAATAATTGTTGCTTTACCCGTTTAGCACATGTCGGCCGTCTCAAAGTAGTTTACGTTGATTAGATCTTTTAAGGTATTCCACTTAATCATTTGGTTTTTTTCAGTGACTTAAAATACTTTTCAGGTATGGGTGGTCACCTTTAGGAAGTAGATTACCTTATTAAGGATCATCGAAAACACTATAGGTCTTCTTTGGCTAAACTTCAATCTGAATCTCATCAGCTTTGCGAACTACATGCACCTAAGTTTTTGTACAGCAAATTGGAAGAACTTGAGCCGTTTTGTTCATAGCAAAAACTACCCGTGCGTAAGTCCAATGGACATTTTCAACGACTATGTATATAGGTCCGTATGTGTGTCTCGAATATATTAGGATTACCGAAAAGTTGGAGGACTTAAGCCTGCGGGCAGACCTAGGTTACATCTGCGTATTCTACAGGCTTTACAATGGTGAGTGCTCCGAGTAACTGTTCGACCTGGTGCCTGTGTCACCTTTCCGCCATCGCACCACCCGCTGAAAATTGAAGTTTCATTTTCCGAAGCGCTATGACATGGGTTTCTTCAAGAAAAGCGCAAAGGTAGAGGTCTCTCACCCCTCCTTCAAAGCTGTCAACGTATTGGCCACTCCTCGGGTGCTACGAATGTCCATAAGCGACGGTGACCACTAAATGTATATAAAAAAATGTAACGTTTGCAAAATCTATTCAATCCTTATAAATACTGGTACTGTTAAACTATGATAGATAAAAAAGGCCTTTATCGGAAAGAATGAGTTACAGGTGTTTACAGGTAACATCGTGTTTTTTGTCTGATTCAGTCAACAGAACACATTCAAATGTGTGCTCTATATCTTGGTAACTAACGATTGGTGGCCGATGATTTAATAAAAAGATAAATGTCGTGAGCCAAATGCAAGTGAACACAGTCTGGTTCTAAACTACGCAAAACCTGCGTTGTTTAAGCTAAATACTGTTTAACTACTGTTATAAAGTTCAGAGTACATACTTACATAGTCAATTTTACATCCGGACATATTATAATGCTGTCTCATATTTGTCATGCAAATATGTGTCCTGGCTGAAAGTAGAACCCACTGAACCCACAACCACCTGTTTAGAACTCAGGACGACGATGGTACCAGCACGCCAGTGGGGTTATCGAAATAAACCAAGAGAAATATACCTCGCAAATAGAAATCGGAAGAAAACTGATCAATTGAACACTAGATATGAAGCAGCAGTTTGTTCATTTAGAAAGGCCTATATGTAAAACAACAAAGAATCGATCCACGCGTCCACTAGCTAACATACACCAAGTAAATCTGTACCAAATATGAGTAAATGCTTCTTGATGTTCTGAAGATAATTTAGGTATAAGCGGAACTATACACAGTTATCAGTGAGAGCTTCATCGAGGATAGTCAAGTGAAGTTTAATGCAGAAAACTTAGAAACTGCCTCGTGGTCGTGTTGGTTGCAAGTGCGTCTGCCGATCGGGAGGTCCTGACATCAATACCCAGGTCGGGCTCTTTTAAGTATTTCTAAATTAGATTTTCTAGAAGTGACTCGGAGTCTGGATATGTGCCCGCTGTATGGCAATAGGGTCACCGTCTATTTCATAGTGGGACTTAAAAGTAACAGGTGAACTTCTCTGCCTACCTCTTCGGGGATTATAGGCGTGAAGTTACGTAGAAAATCTTAGCACCAAAATTACTAGTGCCCGTACGTGGATTCATAATTATTCTAATCCTGTATGTTTCCGTCTTACAATATCCCCTCGGAAATCAATGATGGATATATTTTTCGCATTGAGTTAAACAGCGTGAGAGAATTATTCTTTAAAGCCTGTAACGTCAGGGCCGGATTTAGCGGAGGGGATAATTTGTACCAGGAGTTCAAGAGAAAATAATAATTAAGGGGCCTCCACTCTGTCGTTGCGCTAGGGTCTCCAGACTTCCAAATCTGGCCCTGGGTAACGTATTGGCCACTCCTCGGGTGTTCTAAATATCCACAGACTATGGTGACCACTTACCCTCAGATGACCCATTTGCCTGTTTGCTAGATAGCTAATCAAAAATTGTGATAAAACATCATGTGAACTGTCTTAACACGTTGTATGTGGTCCTGATACTAAGACCGACACAACAGAGTTCTATGAACTTTACTACATTTTTTATCTCTGCGCATATCTATACATTACAGATAAGGTGCCACTTTTCGTAGGTCGTTATGATTTAGTAAAAGATAAAAAAAAAACGTAACATCACGTCTGTAATCCCCGAAGAGGTAGGCAGAGGAATGTAGAACACTCCCACGTTTCACCAGTTACTT
>DWDV01000394.1:0-17229 GCA_018245615.1 Mimoniades ocyalus | reverse complement strand
TTTATATTAAATGTTCTTTACCTAATACTAAATAAAATCCAATTGCAATGATTTTATACTAAGGGAGTGTTCTGCATTACTCTGCCTACCTCTTCGGGGATTATAGGCGTGAACTTACGTACGTTTTATATTAAGGTATTTTGTACCTTCTGTGTTATGAAGATATTATTAAATTAAATATTTTATCTTTGTTGGTTACTTCCTAATAAATCAATTAGATGCTAATAGCAGATGATATATTTAGCTCTTTGATAATTAAATAAACCAACAATGTTAAAATAACAAATTCGGTTCGATATTATAATTTTAAATAAATCCTCTTAAAATTCAATTTTTTGATTATTCTACCTCTTTGGTTTTATTTTGTCGTCGCCATGGATACTTTGTCTCTGTTTTGTCTTCTTCGGGTTTTTTAAAGTTATCATCCTTTTCAACATCATCGTTACCCGCTGGTCGGTTCACAACCTGTACGTTAGTAGAACAACAAAGTATATAATAGTCGATTTTAGAAAAAATATAATAATAATAGATAGAAAATAATTGTAATTCTACCTCATCCGGTTTAACGAAATCTTGCTTAGGTTTGATAGATTTCTCAGATTTTATAATCGTATTTGGTTCATCCATTTTATCCGCATTTATGGTATCCTTCGGATCCTATTAAGAATGTTTTATTATATTTTTTTTATATACATATATAAAAATAGTAATAGCCTAACATTTAAGATACTATTATGAAGTTTTTGTACGCATTATAATGTAACTATAACTATATAACTCGACTAAAGATTAATTGAAAACATAGTAATTACCGAACTAACTAGGTTAACTCTTTGTTTCCTCAATTGGTTTTATCTCATTATCAATATTATCAAACTTATCAAACACACATTGGACACAAAATCAATATCAATTAATTTTACTCAACCCTAAAATTACTTTCAACTATTGTGTAAAACGATTTCATAGTAACTACCTGAACGGTCTTGCCAGGAACAGCTGATTATGGGATATTATCTAATGGCTCTGTTGTTTTACTTTTCATCGTCTACACAATTCATTGCCTATTTATATATGAAAATTATATTTTGAATTTACTTTTGATACTAAGAAAAATCAATAGTGAAAATCTATAAAAATACTATTTTATCGGTACGGACTTGGTGTAAAAAGATATAATATTTTATCTTTGATGAATTTAACTGAGATAATTGACTTGTCCATATATGTATATTATCAGTTACAAGAATTGTTTGTGTTCTGCATAAAATATAGTTTTAGCGCATATTATACAATTTTCAAGTTACCATTATGATAAAATTAACTAAAGTACCTCTTTAGGTTTGTTTATTGCTGGTTCTGTTTTTTCAGCTTTCTCCACTGGTTTATCAGTAGACGTTTTATTTTCCATCCTAGTGGCTACTATATCTTCTACTTTTGGTGACTCTTGTGTATCCTATTTAAATTTAATAAGGTATTGTTATATTACTTGTATAAAATATTAAATAAATAAAGCTTCAAAGCTCTCGATACGAACTTCATAATTGAAAATAAAATACAGTAGGAAGCTGTTATAAACGGGAATAAAGTCTTAATCAAGAAACAAATATGATAATGAATAATGTACCTCGACATAACTAGGACGCCTCCATGGGTATGTCGGTTCAGTCGGACGATCTATGGATATTCTACGCCTGACTTCTACGTTTTCAGTTGTTTTAAATATATCGTCTATATCCTCGTCCTATTTAAAACATCATAAGTTAATACAAATTTGGTTTACTTTTGACGGCATAATAAATTAAGTAAAATAATCAGCTATACCTCGCTTGTTTTGTTATGTTTTCTCCAAGGATAAGTACGCTCTGTAGGCTCAATTGAATCTTTACGCTTAGCTTCTGTCTTGTCAATCCTATTTTTTGTATCCTCGTCGTCCTGCCCAAAATTATTTTCATAAATATATGCTATAAATATATTTATAATTATATATTCCTTTCGGATTTTACGAGATTGATGACCTTTTCAATTGTTATTTGAATTATCATTAGTATAGCATTTTTTGTATATTTAACATTTTAAATAACATAAGAGGAAATAGACTTTTATGTGCACGATTGTTAAGTGATATTTAAAATAAAAAAATAACAACGATATACAAATATATATAGGTATATTAAATATACCTTGGTAATTTATTACTTAGACGATAGTTTCGATTATCTAGTTAAAATATGTAGTACGGTGCTAAAATTATCATTTACGTCTTCACCGTACCAACAAAAAAATTAAATATACACTTCTCAAAGTGATCAATTATTTGTACCTTGTTTTTATTAGGACTAGTTTGAGGTTCTGGTCGGTTAAGGGATACTTTTCTTTTAGTTTCCGTAACTTCTGTGATATTCTCATCATCCTAGTAAAAATAAATTTAATGTAGAAACCGTTTGTGCGAATAATATTAATTTTATACTTAAAAAGTGTTTGGTGTACCTCAGTCTTGTCATTGATACGATGCCTAACGGGTCCTTTTGGTCCGTTGACAGATACTTTTGGTTCAATTTTGGTTTTTTCTGTTTTATCTTCATCATCCTTATTACAATACAATAATATATAAATTAGTAATATAACAAGTAGTATGAAATTTATAATGAAACTCTCATAGGTTATGTTTACCTGAATAGTTTTGCTAATAACTTGAAGAGTCTTGGGTTCATTTATTTCATCGACAGGTACATGATCTATCACATCTGTGACATTCTCAGCATCCTTGATAAAAATAATAATATTTTTAATGATAAACGAACATTTAAAAAAGGACTTATTATAAAACACGGTAATTTTTGCGGATAAAAAATATGATTTGTTTCAGTTTTATTTTAAATTCTATTCAGATATTAAAGTTTAACTATTACTTATAATATGATTTATTTATATGGAAGGTTAAAATGATATTTTCGTTTACCTCTATCTTGCTATGTCTGCGTCGAGGTTTTTCAGATTCCTTAATTGTTGGTTGATCTAAGCTCATACTGCGTTTCGGTTGAGTTTTTTCTATTGTTTCCTATATTTGAATTATATTTTTTTAATGTGTTTGTTTTTAAATAAAGTCACGTATAAAATAGAGTACTTTTGTAAGTGATTTTTGCATAAGGTAGTGTAAATATGGGTGGGTGTATAAGTAAAGTATACCTGTGTGACTGATTGCGTTGGTCGCCACGGAAATGTGTTTTCTGAGGGCTTATCGACTGATTCAGGCTTAGCCTTCTCTTCTACTGTCTCATTAGTGTCGTCCTATTTACAAAGAAATAAAGAATAAATCTAGAAGCACACGTGAATAAATTTTTGCATCACTGTATTGAGTCTATTCTGTATTGAGTCTGTGGAATTAATCACATAAAACATATAGAAATAATAGTTATTTACTAGACACACGATCGTCAAAGGATAGCTGTTCCATGACGGTAGAGTATTTATTTACAAAAGAACATATAATAGACATTTGTCTTCATGTATATAGACGTGATAGAACATTATAGTTTCATGCATGTTGGCTTTTAAGCAACTTACCTTTAGTTTTACCTGATCTAGTACGTTTTCTTCTGATTCCTTTACGGCGGTCTAAAAACATAAGTTTAAGGGAAATTAAGCGTTAGGGGTTTTCATAAGATAATGTGATGATCCTCGTACAAATAAGGTCATTTTGCTGGAATATTATTACTTAATATGTATAGGTAAATACTAATTTTTATACATGTTTTAAAAAGTTACATAGCAAAATCACCTTATTTGAATCTGGATTTATATGGATTTCTATGAGTCGACGTTCTCATGAGAAATTTGATAATTTTTATATGAACCTGTATTAAAGCTTTTACGGTTGTAATGAGTTGCAACTATATTTAACTACTATTGATGTACTAATGGTTCAGCGTTTAACTACTATGCATACTTGTAATACAGGGGTTCAAACAGGCCTAAAATGTATCTAGATCTTAAGGACTTTGCGTTGAGGGTAGCGTGTTGCGCATATGAATAAATTTACTGTAGCTGAAAAAATTTTGCGAAAGGGAAATATTTTAATATAGTTTTACGTAACAAAGAAAAATTCACTGCAAGAATTAAAGTGAAAGATTTAAGATTTAAAAATAGAAGTGACGTGAATGTAAAATTTAAAGTTCGATTTTAAGTACAGTAGAATTATTATTTTAATTGTTTACATTTCTGTGCTCAATATTATCTATATTCTCAATTCGTGGTAAATTTTTCCAGCTTCTCCAAAACTGTTATCATTTAATGACAAATGTTATTACTATCCACGTTACCTTTACTGCGGTCTTTTTCAACGTCGCTACCTGCTGCTGTTCAGCAACTGCAGATATGGAGGATTTTCTACTTTCTGCAGTTTCCTTTGTCAACTGTTTGGAACAAAAAGTACTTATTAGTTCATTCGTTCCGAGGAATCATTAAATTAAAATTAGTTTTCTATTATTGTAATATATGAAATAAAATTGCAGTTTTATTTTATCATTAGTAATGACGAAACTTAATTGGATATGTAGGGGCGAGAATTAAACCTTTTTTTTGGAGGTCGCTAGCGGAAGCGTCTCCGCTAAACTTCTTTCTACTTCAAAGCACGAACAATTTCAGTGTTACATTTTTGTTTGAAGAAAGTTAAGCAAACATACACTTGTTAATACACACGCCCCCCCTACTTAGTCTTGTAACGTGATTTAATACAATCTCAGATAAGATGCAGAAGTTTATGGATTCGAGTGACCGCGTATAAGCAGGCGGTGTGGAGGATTGTTCATCTTGATATAAAACAATTTCTGATAACAGATAGTAGCGATTTCTGATTTGTTTGCTACTTTAAATAAAATAACAAGAAAATATGTCACAGAAAGTTATAGATCTACATGTCTAATTAACTATATACCATAATTTTCTTCAGTTAGCAGTTCATAGAAATATCGCTGAAATATCTGATATACTGCATCTGTCTGGTCGTTTGATTTATTTATTTTTTATTGCTAGTATTAATTGTTAATTAATTTATTAAATAATTTATTACCATTTTTTAATTACCTTCAAACCTTTAGATTCCACGGTTGAGCTTCTGCGGCTCTCAGTCTTGACCTCTTCAGATACCTTTTTACAGAAATAAAGTATCGTTAAGTTATTATGTATAACTTCCCGAGAATTATTAAGCCTAGTTAATAAAGCTAAGTTATAATTTTAAAAAGCAACTTTTATTTTGGAAGCTATTAAAACACTTAATCAGGAAACGAGCAACTCCAAATACTAACTGCAGATTGAATAGACGTTCTCCTGCTCTCAATCTATGGGGAAAAAACACAAAGTTATCAATACAAAAATAAAAAAAATAACACATTGGATAACATAAATTTTATAAATACATATAATATTAACAATTTAACCAACCATGAAATATGAACACAAATTATTGACACATTCAGGATATAACACTGATTTATTAAAAAGGTATTTAAATAAAATAAAGAAGGTACAATGTACAGGCTTAACTGTATTTATTGGAGAAAGCTTGGCAGGCTCGGTACATGGTATAGTTACCCATGGTTTGTCTGTTTACTGTGTTGTGATAAATGTAATTTCATATATGTATTTTCATATTTGTATAATCAATGTGTCTTTAATAATACAGTTGGTAATTGTAGGACCGGTATAAAAATGTCAATATTTGAAAAGAATAATGTCAACCCTTGTGAAAAAACTATGTACATATAATGAAACATTTAGATTAAGACATTTGTTTGAAAGTTTTTTGGGAAATATCAATGACTGGTATACATATATTGGTAACGTGAATCAATTCTGGATAGGTAGGGAACACTCCAATGGTGTTTGATTTTTTTATTTCTACCTTCACTTCTAGATGCTGTTGTTTTGCAGCAACCATTTCCACCTGTTGCGTTTGAACATTTTATTAATTGCATCGTAATAAATATATCGATCTATTTATGAGTATACGAGATCATTTGAACTCGTGGATCTATAGTTGTTCATCATACTCTGTGGGAATGATTAGATTCTAACACACATTTATTTCCATCAGATAGGATCGATTATAATTATATAAGAAATAATTTTTAAATTTGATTATAATTTTTTTTAATAAATGGTTTTGTTCATACCTTTGTAACTTCCTTTTCTTTCTTCTCCCGAGTTGTGGGAGTAGGTGTAACCTTTTCATATTTTTCGAGAACTGGCCTCTCGTAGTCGTCCACAAAATCCAATTCGTACTGTGAAATCAAAAATTGCATTACATTCCAGACAACTAATCTATTTATTTCTTTTCGAGTGATGTTAGGTCCGAGAACAATTTCCTTCATTGCTACATAGATCGAAAATCTGTGCTAAAAAGCGAGAAAATAATTTGCACGATGAGAAAATAACTTAAATACAACTGATGGATGAAGCATTGAAAAGAAGGAGAAATATAAACAATTTTCATTATACTTACCACCTGTAAAAGCATACGACAAAAGTTATTAACAGAACATGCGACTTGCAACGACCCAATAAGACGTATACAAGAAACCGATGCCAATTCAACAAAGACTCTACATCCAGGGGATTGAAAATGTGTTGTGAATATTGTTGGAATAGGATATGTGCAGTTAAAGTTATAAGTGGAGATAAAGTTGCAATATGTTTATACATTTAATACATTGTATACATTTAATTTGAGCGCAAAATTTGTAATTAAATTGAGTTAACAGAAATAGAACAAAAGAGAGAAAGAAGACATAGAGACAGACAGATAGACAGATGTGAGAACATGATAAACAGAAGAACTGAAAGAGAAACAAGAGTAGAAAGATTCATAGAGCACAAAGTTCAGAACAACGGAAGAGTGTTTACCCCATCTTCGTTTTCTTTAGCACCAGTTGTAGCTTTTTGGGGCTTATCAGTTGTCTTCTTAACTATTTTCTTTAGTTGAGGCTTTTCAAATTTACCACCCTGGACTGTCAGGGGTTCCTAAAGAAGCAATATAAGTTTAACAGGACAGAACTACATTACAGAAGCGTTTACCTTAAGTAGTGCAGGTGAGACTAAAAGGTTAGTATGGTTTTGAATAATATAACTCAGTGATATTATTCATGCTCCGTCTTAGAAAGAAATGGAAATTATTAATGTTTTTAATTATCTCAGCAGATACTTATACTGTATCGTTACATTTTACTTAAAACTATTTTTACGTGTTGATTTAGAATGACTTGTAGTACATATATATACCTCATCACCGCCATCTTTCTTGACGACAGCAGGCTTTTTAACTTTAAGTCGTGCTTCTTGAGTATCCTCCTAGAGAACGTGTAGAAATAAGGACAGCATTAATTAATGTTAATTCTAAATTCCTTTTGCTATTTAAATTCAAGATAAATTTGAATTTTGATAAATTTAAATTTAGAACAATGTGGCTGAGATAATTAAAAATACATAGAGAGAAAAGTACCGTGGGTTTTTTCTGTGCAGGTGTTTTTTGCGTGAGAGATGCTTCTTCGGGCGCAGTAGTGCTCGTCTTAGTTCGAGGTTTGTTGAGGCTGACGGACTCCTCTGTATCCTCGCCCTAGCCCATTAACGTATTAGTTAAGTGCACATTTTTACATAACGGTGTATAAGAGAAAAGTTAAAACGGATCAGAAGCTAAGTCTGATTTGTTGACTGTAGCCTTCAAATGCTGAATGCGAGAATAAAGAAAAAGGAAATTTTGTTCCAGAGCTTAGAAGTATTGCGAGATATTAATACCAGTGGGAAAAGTGTGTATTATGTATATGTAAAATGTAAATGTCAAACGTGAATAAGTGTTGTAAAAATTGCTTAATTTTGCTGAAAACTGAAAAACCAGTGCAAAGTTTTGTGTGCTCATCTTTTTGGACAAACCGCACAAACTGTACGTCTACCTTCAGTGTAGGTACCTTTATCAGAACAAATACTCTCTTTAAAACAGGTTGTGGAGGTAAAATATTAGTGTTGGTAGCGTTCATCTGTGAATTATTTTCAAAATTTTAATGTATGAGCCTTAAGTCTATTATTCTCGATTCATTTGTCTTTAAAAAAAACTCTCTGAATAATAAGTGCAATTTTCAATAAAATATGTGCCGTACGATGGAACCTTGCTACTACCTTTTTGGTCTCCTTATCTTTGGGTGTTGGTCGCTTAATGGTTTTTTCGTCAACAATTTCTAGTTTCTTAACCTTGAGTTTCGCTTCAGCTTCATCCTCCTGTTTAGTGTCAAGCAAGTTTTAAAATAAGTTATGAATAACTCATAGTACCTAACATCGATTCAAGAACTATACGAACCGTAGGCTTAATTTCGGTGGGTGTTTTGTGTGAAAGTGAGACTTCTTCAGGTTCTTGCCCAGGCTTAGCTGGAGTCTTAGGCTTTGATACAGTAACATCTTCATCAACTTCCATTGGCTATAGAAATAATTAAATTGAGTAAGTGACAAGAGTACAGTGTTAACAATGTTATAGTGAATATTTTGTATTATGTTCTTACCTCCGGTTTGTCTTTGCCTTTAACGGAACGACGTTTAGTGGCTGTTGCCGAAGGTACTTCTTCTTCAGGCTTTTGATCCTCCTAATAAACAATGTGGTGTGTTTAAAAATAAACATTGAAAATAATGTTAGTACTGTACTAGCTAAATGTTTCTAAGCCACTGTAAGTTTGTGCACGTTTTGTGTACCTTTCTTTTTCTCTCTGTTGGTGTCGGTGTGATTTTCTCGTATTTCTCAAGAACTGGCCTTTCATAGTCATCAATAAATTCTTCTTCGACAACCTTGAAAATATTTTAGTTATTAGAGAAATACTGTAATGCAAAGCATTTACGTTACATATAAATTCATTTATTTTTGTCTCTGGTGTTTTCCATTTGGCTTACATTAAAAATGACCACAAAATGATTGTCATAAATTATTAGTGTACCTCATAAATAAAAAGATATTAATATGACCATTAATATTTTTGTAAAACTGTTCGTTTATATATGGTCCAAAATAATATTTATAAGAAACCAATAATTATAATTTTTATTGTAAAAGTAATTTAAATCAATGCGATTATGTTTTTATAGAAGACATCCCAAAATGCAATCATAAGATAGAAATCATTACAGCCAAAGATTTATATAGACTTCAGTGCTGAAAATGTACATATACGTATAATATTTTGCACATATTCGTAAAGCGAGTCGTACATATGCGCTTATCCAAACAGCAGTCACACGATCAAGACTTACTTTAGATGAAATATTCTGCTGCGATAGATAAAAATGAAAATAATCGGTTATCAGAGAAATGCTGAAATTAATAGGAAATTACAGTTATTGAAAAGTGTTACCCTGATACTACCAAACAGTGTTATATTGTAATAACGGTAGCAAAATTCGTAATACACCAAATGAAGAATAAACCTATCATGTACGAGTACATCCGAAAATAAATATTCAACTTTGATTGGTAGAGCAGTACAAATTTAAACCACCGTTCCTGAGTTATATGTTATGTAAAAGTAGGTAAAGTGTAAGTAACTGGATCTTTTTGTACCTCTTTTTCTTTAAGAGAAGGACGTTTTTTAACATCTGGTTCATCTTTTTTAGTAGGTTTAGCTTTTCCTTTATCTTCTAACTTTTTCTCTTCGTCCTAAATAATATTTTAAATTATTTTTTGTCAATAAAAAAATTGTCATTCATTATAAATTAAATATTTTAATATACGAATGAGTACCTTATCTTTCGTTACAGAACGTTTACGTAGAGTTGGTTTTTCTGGTTCCCCTTCTTTATCTTTGGGTTTTATTTTACCTTTCATCATGTCAACCTCATCCTATTGAACAACATAAGCATTTATATGTGTATCGAATATCATGTCATATTATTATAGATAATCTAATCCTAAGTATGTTAGAAATATACCTGAATGTCACTAGACCGACGTTTATCTTTTGGTGTAGGTGTAAGTTTTTCATATTTTTCAAGTTCAGGTCTTTCATAATCATCCACAAATTCGGGAGATCCCTAAAATAGTAAATTTATTTCAAGTTTTTCTTGTAAGCCTTATTTACGAAAATATAATAATGGTTAGCAGTTAAGATATTGATATCGATTATTTGGCAGATAAGTACCTCTTTAACGCCGTTTTCTTTTTTAGTCTTATCAAGAGCTGTTGGTGAAATTTTCTCGTATTTTTCTAGATCCGGTCTTTCATAATCGTCAACAAATTCTTGTTGCTTCTCCGGCTTATAAGAAAACATAAGCTTAAGTATATTTGGAAGTATTATTTTAATTGACTTTACAAAACAGACTAAGAAATAATTAACATTATAGTCTTATGTTACAACTTTAATATTTTACCTTTTTAATAGGTTTTTTAGTTTGTGCCACTTGTGTCTCTGGGGGCATTTCTTCCGTTGGTTTAGCTGGCGTCTTTCCTAATTTTACTTTAGAAATTTCGTCAACAGGTTCTTCGGGCTTAGGAACACCTTTTTTGATGCTTGGGCGTCGAGGTTGTTCTTCCTCCTAATAATTTTTATACACCGTAAAAATAAACTTGACTCCAACCGAGCAGAGTTTAAAACAATAATATTTGATACCGAGAATGCTTTACAAATTAATGCAATAAAGATAATATAAATTAATTGATTTAAATTTATATTTTTAAATTTTTGGCTACACTTGATCGAAAGATGTGCTTATGGTTGTAATTTGTTTTGTAAGAAAAGGAAACTTATGGCGGAAATTAGAAGGTACCTTTTCCTTAGTTTCGACCTTGGATTTTTTTTCTGGCGCTGGTGCAGCGATTGACGGTTCCTCCTCGCTTTCCTCTTCTTCAGTTTTAACGCTTTCCGACACTGATGCCCGTTTGGACTACATAAATATATAATACTTTGATATATCAAATTATATTATGTCTAATTGACTAATTAAATTGTTGTGTGTACAAAATGTGCAGTAAGTGCTTGAAATGTAACGTGAATTACCTTTGGTGTGTCATCCTGTTTAGGTTTTTTATCAAGAGGCGTTGGTGTAATTTTTTCATACTTCTCCAATACCGGGCGCTCGTAATCGTCGACGAACTCGATTTCCTCCTATATTCAAATACAGTTTATCACGGCCAAATGTTAACACGACACACACAAAATAAAAAATAAGTTATACCATTGTAACAAAACAAAAACTATACATCAAAACATTGAATTCTTCAAAAACTGACCTGTCTGCCAATACTGTTGAATAAAATTTTCTAAATACATAGAAACAATAATCAACATAAAGTAATAAATACAATACATATGGCACAGTTTTATCTAAATTATCACTAGAAGCTTTATACAAATTCCACTAATAATAACCGAAATGAACTACTTACATCCTCCTTCTTTGCAACAACCTTCTTTTTAACAACTTTTTTCTTCTCTTCCGTCTTTTTAGTCTCTTTTTTGTCTTCTACCGGCTCTTCTTTAGGTTTGACTGGTTTTAGTTTTGGAATGCCTTCAATTTTAGTCTCAGCTTGTTCTTTTTCTACCTTTTTCTTTTCGATCTTTTCTAAAAGAGCTTTTTTCTCTTCTTCCGTCTTAGCCGTTTTCATTTCAAGAACTTTTTTAGCCTCTTCCATTTCCATTTCTGATTTTTTACTCTCAACTTTTTTGGCTTCCATCTTAGATTCTTTTTTCTTAGCTTCTATAGAAACTTCTTCACTCTTGGATTCCATCTTGATTTCTTCCTTCTTTGTGACTTTTTTAGCCCCTGACTTCTTTTCTTCAATATGATTTTGTTCTATTACAGACATCTCTTCTTCAGATTCGATAACGGTTTGTTCTTCTTCGTCTTCTTCTTTTTTCTTTTTCTGTCATTTTAGATTACATAATATATATTTGTAATATTGTAAAATATAGTACAATTATTCTTTATTGTACACCAAAAAGCTTACAGTAAAGATAATACAAATATACAGAAATGAAAAAATATCCAACAGTCGATCTTATCGATAACAAGCGATCTCTATTAGGTAAACATTGAGGAGTCAATAATAGTAATAAAAAGATAGGGAGCAAAGGTGTACGAATATAAATAATAATTATAATAAAAAATATGAAACTACCATATTCGATACGAAATATGACGAAAGTTAAAAATTTCTTTTAATTTTACTGAACGGCAACTTTTGAATGAGGTATGAGGTATTACCTTATACGATGATTATTGTAAAGTTCTTTCATACATATAGTAAGTATTTCAAAGTATGTTATTCTACAAAGTTTTATTTCTATTTATCTAACTTAACTCTTTATATTACACGCTAGCGTTGCCTGCGACTTCGTTTGCGTGAGAAATAATAAAGGTAACGTTAGTTACTCCTAATAACATCAGCTATCTGCCAGTGCCAATTATCCCGTCGAAATCGATTGAGACGTTCCAAAGATTACCCGGAGCATACAGAAAGGGACACAAATGACAGCACACATACCTTTTCTTCGACGATTGTAAGATCGGCGCTGGATTCATCTTCTCCAAATTCGTTTTTAATAACAACTCTATAGTTTGCGACGTATTTAAATGTCACCTTTCTGATAATAATCCTGGCATTGGTGCCGTCAAAGGAAGTGCTAATATCTGAGGAGTCCCTAATCACTGTTGAATTCTTGTACCAAGTACATCTACATGATTGGTCAGAAGTTTTGAGAACCGCCACGAATTCGGCTTCTTCGTTTTCTTTCTTAGCCTATAGAATAATTAATTTTCTTTAGTATATGTCAAAATTTGGTTATTGTAATTAATATAGTTTATGGTAAAATTATGATTTCGGTTCAAAATCACAGAATATATTACAAAAAATTTCACAGACAGACTTATAAAATAATAACTATTGGTTTAAGATATTATCCTGTCTTACCAAACTCCTAAAGTGTTTGATGATCTGAGGTTTTTCACCTTTTTCTTCGGGAATTTCAGTAATTTCGACCAGTTGTGATGTCGCTTCGCCTTTCTCGTTCTTCGCAACAAGTTTGTAAGAACCTTTGTCTAATTGTGATATGTTCGAGATTTCCAATTTAACCGCGAACTCACCCTGAAATTTTATCAATATGAATATAGTTCCTATGAATGATTTTAGAATAATACGTCACATCATGTCTGTAATTCCTCGAGAGATAGGTAGAGGAGTATAGTATGCTTTAACATTGCGCTACGAATGGTAATGAATAGTGGGTGAGCCTATTAGTACACCATTCCCAAATCCAGACTTCGACCCACGATCATAAATTTCTACTTCTTCATCAAGCGCCTCTTCAAGTAGTGAAGATTGGCTAACAAATTGCTAGGATCTGTTCCTACCCTTTGCGAGATGAAATAGTTTTGGTGCGCTCACAATACCAAATTGTTACTAAAAAATCTAAGTTAGAAAACTCCTATACTACTCGACGCGGGATTTGAACCAAGATCTCTCGGATTACTCGACTAACGAATCCATGAAAATAAACCTAAAAACCATAAAATGTTTTTATAGAATTGTTCTTAAATTATATTATTGGTATAAAAAGGTAAAAATACATACTTCTCTGACAGGCTCAATAAGTACTGTATGTCTTGAATCTTCTTTGACTGCTGAAGATTCTTTGAACCAAGTACATGAAGGTGCAAATTTACTTAATACTTTACATTCAACAATAACAGTCTTCTTCTTAACTATTTTAATGATCTTTGGTTTCTCTTTGATAACTGGAATGACTATAAATAAAAGGGAACGTTTAAATAATAGTAACTAATTAAACCAATAACATGAATCTCGTATCATTTTAAACTTACTTTCTATATTGAGCGTAAGATTTGCATTGAGCTCTCCAAGTTCATTTTTAATATTACATTTATACAATCCGGAGTCTTCAATACCAGGATCAATTAGTTCTAGTATGATTGTGTAAATATCTTCTTTTACTTCGATCCTGGTCTTAATTTTCGACGAGTCCCTAATTTCTTTGCCTTCGTGGTACCACACGATCGTTGGCTTTGGATTAGCCTTGACCTTGCATCCCATTATTACTAATTTACCGTTATCTTTCGACTGAATTGTAGGTTTTTCAACAAATGTTGGTCCTTCCCCTTCTGGTTCTGGTTCGGCTTCAATATTCAAATTTAGATTAGCATTGCTCTCTCCGAATTCATTTTTGACGTGACAACGGTAAGCGCCACCATCCGCTGCCGTCGGGTTCGATAAGAGCAATACTAATTCGTAAACATCTTCACTAATTATACTTGATTTAATTTCTATTTTACTACTGGCCTTGATAACGGTCGTGCCTCTGTACCACGTGACTTCAGCCGCCGGCTTTGCTTTACAAACACAGCGCATCGTAATGAGTGTACCATCTTCGTTGGGAATAATTCTAGGTTTTTCGATGAATGATGGAGCAAAACCATTATCATCATCCCCACCTACCGAACAAATATAGCTATTACTCATCAAATTACTGACCGTAAAATTCATGCAGCATCAAAGCTTAAAGCTACCATGCAAATGCTACTGTATGCGTACGTTTATAAATATTTTGATGATAAAAGTATCGCCATTACCTTGGAAGTTGAGTGCAATATTCGCATTACTCTCACCAAACACATTGAAAGCGTTACACCTATAATTTCCACCATCCTCAATAGTGGGACCTAAAATCTCAAGTGTCAAATTGTAAGTGTCCTTTCCAATAGCTTTTCTGGACATTTTCATTTTGACACCATCCCTAATTTCTTTGTCACCATGGAACCACGTGATATCCGGAAGTGGATGTGCTTCTAAAATACATTCCATTACCAAAATGTCTCCTTCTTGCCTTATTGTGGGCTTTTTAGGAAATCTGGGTGGTTTACCATCAGGAATTCTGTATGGAAAACAACATTTTAAATATTCGTGTCAAAACCGTAAAAATAATATCCAATCAAGATTCTGCAAATAGATATTTACTTGGGTTTGTCTCCGGTTTGGAAATTAAGGTTAATTTTTGCTACGCCTTCACCGTGTTTATTTTTCGCTACAGCCCTGTATTCACCCTTATCCGAATTCTCTACGCCTATGATTTCAAGTCGCGCCATGTGATATAATGTTTGATCCTCTTCTAATGTTATTTTATATCGACTACTTTCTTTTATTAACGTTTTGCCATGGTACCTGTATTGTACATGTTACATTAATTGTCAGTAAACACATGATACGAATCTGGATTTCTATATTTTCATTCATACATATAGACTATTTTCTTACCATGAGACGGTTGGTTTCGGTTTGCCAACACATCGACATTCAAATGTGATTTTGGTACCATCATCCGATTGCCTGGTGACTGGTCTCTCCGTAAATGTCGGTTTGATAAAGTCTTCAGGCACGGGCGCTTCGTCGCCTATACCATTGATATACTCATTAATTTTACCTAACATAATACTATAATTTACGTAAATGTTTGCCATTCTTGTCCTTTTGATGTGATATTTAAGATGTTTTCTTTTAGGATCGTGTACAGATTAATAGTCGCAGCCAAATTTGAGTATAAACTGAGTTAATCGAGGTATACATATATAAGAAGTTAACGCTATTCAATCCATATATAAATATATAAATTGAGATTATAATTTTACGTTCCTCAAGTCTACGGTAAACTTCACGCACGCATTACAGTTGCTGTTGTTACAATATTATTATTAGTTGTGCGTACGCTGAAGCAATACATAAAATATATTTCTATACATCTAACTACCACGTAAATTCTACTACATGTAAATGTTAATAGAAGCTTCGTAGCGGGGGCGAGTCAAACATGGCAATATGAAATTGTAAGGGACAAAATAAAGTTAGATTGTAATAATAATACTTTTAAAATTAAAAGTCGTTAAAGTAGCGGTTAGTTTAATATTTTATTTTATAGTGAATATGTTGCTAGTTCAAATGTGTTTCGTGTTGTATAATTGTAATAAATTTAGTGCATTTCAAATAACAAAAGAAAACATCTTAAAAAAATAATTCATGTTAATTATTGTGTATTTTATAACTAACAAAAAATATTTAAGTGTAGGTATAATGTAGAGTAACTGGTCTTTTAAAGAAATTAGTTGATGATAACGAAAGCTTGTCTGCAACATTTAAATTTACTTTGATTTATAACAACAAATTGATAAGCATTAGACACACTAAAAATTTTGAAGCATTTCAAATATCTCCCAGAACAATGCTCGTTAATGATTTTTGTGCTGTTTTTGTATTTGATTATGTATTTTGTTTAATGGCGCTATTTAGTTTTATGAACGCGATGACAGCAGAACATAATTTTAAATTTTCATTTTAGGAACACCGATAGCTTTAACTCAATCAAAAGTTCGACTATGCGGTCGGCGCTTATTAACATTTGAAATATTTTGATAATTTTACATAACCGTACTTTTGATTGTGAAAATTATATTCATTTTGTTGATAAAATCTATTATAAGACAAATTGGCAATTACGTAGGTGTTACAAACAAATATATTACAAATTAATTGGATTTGACTAAATCCAAATTGAATTAAAAATCATCATTTCAATGGTATTTGCCAAGATGTCTGGTACTTTTTTGAAATGATCTAGCTGGTAGTATACCACTCATCGATGCAAGTGATCATGAACTCACTGTCGAAATTCAAGCTGATCGTGGCGTTGCTTTCGCCAAGCTCGTTCTTAGCCGTGACCCGGTACTTCCCAGCATCTTCTACAGTTACATTGTTGATCTCTAGAGATGCGTAGTAGGATTTTCCGTCCTTGCTAACTGTTAACTGAAATGAAAGATTATTTGTTATTATAATTAATATTGGTAAGTCATTTGATAAAAATATTATATTTCACATTAATAATTCATTATATCAAAATGTATTATATTTAACATAGATAATTAAGTATATTAAAATGTATTCTATTTAACATAGATATATCATTTAATCAAACATTTATTATCTTTACCAATGATAAGACATTTATTATATTTAACATAGAAGAGTCATTTGATCAAAATTTATTTGCGAAGTTGAGAAGTTTATACCTCGAGAAATTATAATTAATTGAGAATTTTTATTTCTTTTTGCACTTGCGCAGGAAACTCTTTAATAAACCACTATAATACTTTTAAAATCAGGAATTTATTTAAGTTAATACTCGTCCGCAGTCGCCGATA
>DWDV01000393.1:0-17242 GCA_018245615.1 Mimoniades ocyalus | reverse complement strand
CACCGCTTCGGAAAATGCCTCGCTATGGAGAAGAAGCGGCGAAAGAAACTCCATAGGTGTGCTTCTGCATATTTTTTTTTAAATAAGCACTTATGTTAAGATATAGATTATAATTAAATGACCGTACCTCAAATGCAAATTTATGTTGCTGTTCTTAACGCCAATAAACGAGCACAAACGTGCCTCAACTCTAGAGGTGGTCATTTGACTGATACACTTTTTCAACTCATTGTCATTACTTTCAAACCTTTACATAATTTTCTCGACAAATAAAACCTGTTTTTTTTGTTTTTAACTTTTAACAAAATATCGTTGATTCACATTATGACATTGCCTACTTTTATCCCATCCTATATATAAATAGATACTTATCATTAATAACGTTACTCGCGGCGAGTTCTATAATCCGTTTATGAAACCGTTTTGCTTGTATCGACACTAGTTTTTGCTTTCAACATAACAAATCCTCAAATCAAAAATCTATCGAACACCTTCCAATATCTACTACCTACATTAACAAAATATCGCAAGTCATTGCAGGCAATGAGGCATATTTACCAAAACATTATAACTGTGACGATTGAAAATAGGTGGTAGAATACACCAAACAAGCCATGCGTACTCAGTTGTTGCGATCTCCGACCATTGTCCGGACGCTCTCTTGATGTGGTTATTGACATGACGGTAAATGAATAGTTATTAAAAGTTACACTGCACGGTAACAAAGAGTTAAATAAAATATTACAAGCCATTATGAGCACTACGCAATTCTTGTAACTATCATAATTGGTTGCACCGTCTCAGACGGCCATCAGGTGCTGCTTGTGTACCTACAGTAATAAGAAATACTAGATATGTTAGTTCAGTGACCATAAATCGGATAGGTTCCTCCCATCTAGCTGGAAAAGATATCAAATAAAACTTAATGATCCGCAGTTTGATCCGCTTTCTTTGAAATTAATTAAACCCGCCACGGAATCTCGATTACGAATCTGACGTAAGCATGTTCTGCGAAAAAAACAACTAAAAGCTGTGTAAAGGAGTTTATTAAGCATATTAAAATTACCCGAATCGTTAAAAATCAAAAGGAAACATCTTAACGTAATAATAACTACGTAATATTTTGGTACAACTCAAACAACATGCGACTATGTGATTCCCATCTTGACGCCTAGTTAGACAAGGCCTGTGCTAATGTTTTTTTCTAACAAAAAATACTTATAGATAATTTTACATCTCGACACAGAATAAGTACTTAATCGTGCTCATTTGGCACAAACATGCTCAGCTGTCAAGGTCTCAAACGACTAAGTCGACAGAGCATCAATAAAGAAACAGTTGCACCTTTTCTTCAATAACAAAAGGCTCTCGTTTACTACAATCTCAACTGATGCTACGCGAGATGTGGCCTAGGCTGTAAGCAAACTTGCCCAGCAAGTGTCTATTCATTCTTGTCTTGAATAAACACAAGTTATACGAATCGGATAAAACGGACGTTGGAAAAATTGAATTAGAAGAAATTCAAGCGTTATTAAGAAGGTCTCAATGTATTGATAACCACATTGATGCATCGATTTGATATAAAAACGATGGTAAATTAATGGTAATGGATGGTAAATTAATGGTAATGATATAAAAACGTAGGTAAAAAAATCACCAACATAATCATTTACTATACGCAACTTAAGAATTTTCGAAAAAGTAAATGCTCCTCTAAGCCTTAGGGTGTGAAGTTTGCTAACGCGCACTTGGGCAGTGGGACAGACTACGGCCTTTACCATCCCATTCTTAGATTAGAACCGTGTCAAGAGTTGCAAAGAAATGTGTACGAAATAATATTTATAAACTCCACGTCCTATACCTACATATATAGGCTGGTATTGGGTGCGATAGGAAAACTCCAGAACATAGCAGCGATCAATGACTGCGATATCAGACGCAATATTTAGCGCTCTAATCTAATAGATTCGGCGGCCTCGCTAGGTCGCTGCCACATGATGTCACGTATACCAAAACGCGGCAAACATTCCACCCGGTGACTGGCCCGATTCGGAGTCTCTTTCGACTACTTGTATGATAAGAATGACGCTGTGTTAAATGGTATTTCACACTATGTACATATCTATGTATGTACTCGTGCCTTTATACGTTCATGTTAAGTTCACAGACATTACTCTGCAGAGATAACAAGCGTGATATTACGTTTGTTTTTGTTTACTTGTTTGTGTTTGTTAGAAAATTTATTAGTGCCTGACCCGGGAATCGAACCCAGGACCTCCCGTTCGGCAGTCGCACTTGCAACCAACACGACCAACGAGGCCAACTAAATTGGTTCAAATTAAATATTTGACGTCTAATTGAATTAATTCATAATTAGTACCTACGTAAGTGTATCGGCTTAAATTATATATGTAGTCAAATAGATAATAAAATTACTGGGCTCTTATTGTTCCTCCCTTACTGGAATTACGTATTTTTTTACTATGTTTAACCATTTATCTTTGAAAAAAATATACAGTAATATGTTGTCGTCGTGAAATACAGTAATATGTTGATTGTTAAGCGATAACAAAAAAACGTGAACGAATATAAGAACTAATGACAGATTATAGAAACTAAATTTGCTTAAATGACGATACAAAACGATTGATAATGAATGTCATGAAACGCTATAAAGGACGCTATTTAAGACATAAAATAACATCAGGCCTCTACATCCACGAAAGGATAGACAAAGTGTAGTCGTCGCACTTTCCACCCGTCAGGTTATACAATCCATGGAGTGAGGGGCGTACCTATAAATAATACTGGCGTTATTGATTGATTGACTGATTGAAGTAAAAAACGTAACGAGCAATTCACTTTTCACATTAGCCCTACAACTTTTTCTTCTGACCCTTTTATCGTTTCACTGTTGGGATACGAGTCTCCTCTCAGGGGGAGTTAAGGGTTAGGAAAGGCCATAGTCTGTCTCTCTGGCCAAGTGCAGATTGGCAGTCTTCACACGCCTTCAACAGAACATTACAACTTACCGTTCCTATTTCCATCGCCGTCCGTCGCCGTAAGTTGACTGCGGTCGAAGCTTGCGGTCACAGTTTAGTACTGTCGGTGCGGTTTGCCGATATTGTTTCATGATTTCGTATTTGAACCTCGTTGTGTGTTCCCATGTTTCCTAATCTGTTCGACCGTTAAAACGTTTGCGTAACAGATACCTTACGCATTATATCTTTATAATGTGATTATAATAATATCTTGGAACGACACGCACACAGATATTTAGACCTGCACACATATAGTAGGCGAGTATAAGTGACAGAATCACGAGAATGAGAGCTAGGTATATACTCTTCGATCAGATCGGAGATATCCTATAAGAAAGGACGGTCAAAAATTCCTTTAACGGTATAAGCATTTATGAAAACTTCAATGGAAGTAGAAGAGGCGAAAGACGTCTGTCAGGACTGAATATTTGTGCTAGGTGAAAATAGAACTTAAAATACTGAACCGAACAGTCACGATTATTGACCTTAAAAAAAACAAGCAGACTCTACATGAATAATAAGCTAATGATAGGATCGTATGGAATTAATTTTCAATATTATTGCGCTGATAGCTTTTTAATTACAATCATCCATACTATACAAAGTTCCTATGTATGAATTAACGAATGGGTACGCTAAAACGGGTAGGCAGATTGATGACTTTCACAATGGAACCAGTGGCGTGTGCATGTGAATCTGATACAATGATATAATTAAACATCGATACCGTTAAGATCGGTATCGGGTCTGGCTGTTCACGAATCGGATCACGTATCGATTATTAACACGAGTTCGGTACGCGATTATTATGCAAATACCACCATACCAACAACGGCGCCGTTCAACGGGGTACAGTTTAATTAATTATTAAATATTCTTTTCATTTACTAACTTGCATATTAGTATTCAACGTCTATTCACATATCTCGTTAAAAGATATTAGATAGATTATAATGAGTATAAGAATAATGACGAATAGAATAATACCTTTTATATTATATGTAACGAAATAATAATAATTCTTAATGTCTTGTAAAAACAAGTGGCGATTATCAGTTCAATAATATTATATATTTACAAAGTTATAACAGCAGTAGACGATAAGGATCGCCTTACTGCTTGCTGTCTGTACTGAACAATGTTCCACCTGGCAGTTGGGGAAGAATTGATACTACATCCCCATATGTATCGTAGAAATTATGTGCAAAAACCCATCAGAAAAGGCTTATGTTTAATAGAGAACTTGGACGGGCTGATGATGATGATGATTGCTATACTAGTCAGTCAGCATATAACAAGCTAGCTCAAGCCTGTTAAACCAATGATATCAATATATAACCGTGCTTATAACACATTTGCTAAAATTCCTAAGCAAAAATTACAAATAAATTAAACAAAGGCAATTCGACGGCGCCAATCTAGAACCTGTTTAATATGCATGCGATTAAGTCAGTAAGGGCAATAGTTTCAAGGTGAACGCAATAATAGGTTAGAGTTAGGTGAAAAAATAGTTTACAATAATTAGATGCGGAATAAGTAATGCTCAGAAGACAGTGGCAATGACCGTCGTTCACGTAGCATACGTAGGTACGTACATACATTTAATCTCGAAACGGAATAAAACTAATCGTGTGCACGCATGGTAATTATATATGAGTTTGATGAGAAAATTTGCGTAATTAAACATGTATTACGAGTGCAATAATAACTATACCCAGTTATAACGGATGGATATGCTGTGTAAGTTCGCAGGACAGTAATGCTGTTGACCTTTGCAATGATCATTTGACAAGAATCACACCGGGATAGGAACTGTTAATAGTCACATGCTGGAAACGGTGACGCAATGAAATTGTGTAGGTATGCAAATTAAATACCAGTACGATCTGGAAAAATATTGGGGTAAATGTTACGCAATATGAAAAATCGGGTAAATGTTACGCAATATGAAAAATCGGGTAAATGTTACGCAATATGAAAAAATCGTGAGCTAACAGGTGTCAAAAAAATCGAAATCGGACTCAATTTCATTCAATGAATCCGCTGCCCGTTAGAAGATACAAATGAAAACTACGTCGATTTCTATGTACGTATTATTTTGTTCGCACAGTAGTACAAAAGCTAACGTCAACAAATGCAAGAAACAAACCAAAAACTCCTATCAACGATCACAAAATTTACGAAAATGTAAAGTTATTATTTGTCGTTCAGTCAATATTTCGCGGTGATCATCATTCTCAACGACGTTTCTGGCACTTATTCGATGATAGAGGTGTCAATAACCTGTCCTGTCTAGATAGGAATAACCGTGAGAGTATAATTAGCACCAAACATTCACTAGCGTCTACCTTTTACTCTATTTTGGCTGCTAACTATATTTTTTTCAGTTCCACGAAAAGTCAGGTGACTGAACTGGAAATTTGGGTCGTGTGGACTGTAACATTTGTATTTTTATTTACATCTTACTTTACAATGTAATGAGTTTAACTTTCAAGACCGTTACATTGTTCTGTATTTTTACAATACGAAAGTCATGTGACATAATAAAAAATATAGTCATAGACAAGACAACATTAAAAGTTAATTACATACAAAAATATAAAAATGTATACCTTATATTTGAAATGTATCGTATATTTGAAAGCAAAAATAGAATTGATTCATAAAAATAGAATTGTTCACAAAATTCAAATTCACAAAAATAGAATTGTTTTTGTAAATTACATTTTTTATTTACTTTTTATTTCATTCTATAAAATTTGTTACTCGATAAATTACACGTTGTCTACGCCTATAATTGTAATAGCATTAAGAAATTATCTTTATAGAATATGATTTTTGATTGTACTAATGCTTATTATGTTGGTGTACTATAAATAAATAAAATAAATAAAAGTTATTCGATTATTACATATTATTGCGAAATTATGGATAATGTCTTGAAATGGGCATTATGAATGAAACGATAACATACATACAGAACTAGTGATAAAAACTCTAATTAAAGATTAAAAAAAACTATAATAATTGGTCGATATAATTTCTTTTGCAATTCACTTATTAATGATGATGAGATAACTAATGCACACGAACCGGTGATATAAATACAATTGTTTGGAAACCTGATATGTGAAGCAGCTGTTTTTTTTTCATATCGCAAATGTACTAAATGATTCACATACACTACACAGGATCATTTAAGAATGGGCGTTATACGAATGATGTCATCTGGTCCTCTGTCACCCAGTACTTAAATGCGTCACCCGTTCAAAAACTTCTAATCACCATAAAATAGGTTGTATTGGCATTAACGAAATAACATATCTTACGAAAATTCCAAGAGAAGATAATAATGCCACGTGATGATTATATCGTTCAATAAGTCAGTCATTCGATGGTTTCGTACATTTATGCATGATAACTCATCGCAGTTGAATCTAAATTTGCTGTAGTAAAGTTTTCCGTAGCACAGAAACAATTGAAGAGAAATCTCGCGAAGAACAATATTCCCAAGAATTTGCAAAATTCTTTAGTGGTTGCAACTTAGAATATTAGAATCATGTTAGAATGGTTTAGATTTTTACACATGCCAAGTGAGCCCGCATCGGACAAATCAATGAATAGAAACAATTTACATAACGATAATGAAAAGTTTAATGTAACACAATGTCTCGCCATCTGATTGAGGAAAATGCAAAATGATAGATTCTGAGAACTTATAACCATGTAATGCCCAATATCAATTCATCCTCAACGCAGAATCTAATATCAATAGATGAATAGCCGCAAAAACATTCACTTTTGTCATGTCTGTCAAACCTCGGCTATTGAAAGTCAATCTCGAGACAATTCGCTAAGGCTGGACATGCTTTTTAAAGTTATTGATAAATTTTAGTCTATTTTAAAAACATGTAAAAACACTATGCCCTTTTTTTGTGGATAAATGTTACAAAGGAGTTCAGCCTACAAATAAAAGTGAGTACTTATTGACAATATAAGAGAGGGCGTGAAAAAAGCAAATCGTAACACTATATACTGTAATTAATAAATACCTATAATAAAATTCACAAAATGTTTGCAAAGGGTATTTGATTTCAACTTTAATTGAACTCCCAGTCAGTAGCAAAAAAAAGTAGTCGGTAGCAAAAACTGCAAAAACAAGTTTGTAGGTTATTAAAGTAAATAATGTTCTTTAAATTTCCAAATATAAGTATCGTCTATACTCACACAAAATAACAGAAATGTGACAGATTGCTCAGCAGTCCTTATTGTATTTGTCATTGGCCCTTTTAAGGGATGCATCATCTCAAATGCTCCTATTTTTGTCACTTATTTGTTACCAAAGACTATCACTAAAGTGCATGCCACACAAAATCAGATGTTCCCTTTCGTAAATCTTTCAATCTGTTTTCAATACAGATAGTACTATATTAGTTATATTCTCTTTGGTCTACATCTTTATTTCTCAACTAGGTTAATGTGAAAAGATACTACCGACCTGAACGGTGTGAAATTGATATTCGAATTCAGTTCTCCGGACGTATCCGATCTGAAACTGGTCAGGTGGGCTGTAGTGAGCATTCGCAGGCGAACTAATTGGGTGCATGGTACTTCTATAACATGAGCCTGACCATTTCCAGTTCCGGTGTGAGATCGAGCCATCTCAATTCTGTCGACTCGTCATCTGGCGGAGGCGCCGTGGGGTGGCGGGAAATACCGCGACGCTGGCCTTGGATGAGACGTCGAACTCTCGGCGGAATGCAAACACGACCTGCCGGCCACTTGCCCAAATTGTGCCGTAAACGCTCAATTTGCAGATAAAGCTACTTACAAGGATAAACAGTACAGCATAAATAATACGTCTTATTTCGATTTGAAGGTTTATGTTTTTATTGTATTGATTCCTGTCCTAAATTACTTCAACTCTTACATATGCAATTTCGCTCGTTATTCTTATTTTGATTCACAAATTCCTTAATTATGACGCCTAATACATCATGTGAGTACTTCGAATCTTTAAAGTTTCGTATTCCATGAATGCATTGGGTTGTATTTTAATAACATATATATTAAATTGCAAAGCCAAGGATGTGCATGACATTACCCAATAGGATCATCTTGAGTTTTATAGCGTACATTAACTCCGGAGTAAAAGGCTCCAACGAAGCTAATTTTTTTATATGTACAGGGTGCCGTGAGGGCTGACAGCTCTGGATACGAGCTAGGGGTAGGAAATTGGCGTGACTATGTGAAAATATACTATGTAGTTAGCGCACGTACGTCAGCGTGTGCAGACATGCCATAGTGGATGCAAAAAAAAAAATTGTATCTAGAAATATGCGGTAAGGAACTAACAGAAAAGTTCAATCGTACGCAAGGTATCGTAATTATTAATATTATAATATCTTCACGCCAGATCTTTACCCGGTAAGCAAAGAGCACCGACTACCTACTATCTTTATGCTTACAGAGTATCTTAACATTGACGAAAATAAACACAACGTATCGAAGCTTGCCTTTAACCTCGCAAAAATCTCATTGCGCTCCGAGAGTCTTGAGTTCAAATCCTGACGCGCACCTCTTTTCAAATTTATATGCATTTAAGGTTAAGATAGCACTAGCTACAACGGTGAAGGAAATCTTTGTCACGAAACCTCCTTAGCTTCTAATTCACCACAACGTCATCTAAAATGCGTTAAACTTGTCAGCCCATGTTTGGCCAGTGAACAATGAGAACAGAGAATGGCTTCAGGCAGTAATCTGCTAGAGTACTGCTTGAACCCATTCTATGTTGACAAAATTAATGTATCATTCATGAACCACAAACATTTCTTTGAAATTACTTCTTCTGAAACTGTATAACTGACCTACCTCGTTCGTCAAGTGGTTACGAGCGTGACTACCGATCGGGAAGTCCTGGGTTCAAATCTCGGGTTGGATAGTACTTGATTTTATAACTAGAATTCCTAGTTAAAATCTCTAGTAGTGGCTCGGAGTCTAGATATGTGCCCGGTGTATAGCAGTAGGGTCAGCACTTAATTCATGATGGGGCGTAAACGTAACTGGTGAAACGTGTGTGTATACTGGATTCCTCTGCCAACCTCTTTGGATATTACAAGCATAATGTTACTTTTATTGAATGACAAAAAGTCAATTTACATAGTTGCCGGATAAATTGATACACTTATATTAACAAATAACAAAGTCCAAAACACTTCACGGACGTCGAACCGCTTACAATCAGACATACACACTACAATTGACATTTTAGAATAGAATACATTACAAAAACACAACAATGCCACAGACGTAATAGTAGACGACGTGTGAAATGTACACTAGTCGACTGCCTTCAATTTCGGTCTGCTGGTTTTAGTTTTTAATGATACGTCTGCATTTTTGAGTGGAAAGACGTTCAAAACTTCCGTAAAACAATTTGGCCGTTTTATTTATCAAAAAAGTTCCTTCCCATCTAGGTACATTAAAACTGACAAAATTGCGCAGAACAACTTTTCTAACTTATATTTGCTAGCCTATTCATATATTTTCCTGCTATATATAAGTTTCTCCGATTTTTGTGCAGTTTGTATTATTTCTATCGGTGCACATTCAGAATTTAACGAAAATTATATAAGGAGTTAATCCCTTTCAGTGACAGTCAATGAAGCGTTTAAAACCGCTACGTTTATTTCAATGGTATGTATGTATGTATATTTCACCTTCAGGGTCGGAAAATGATACTAACACCTTATGATTTATTAACCAATATTTTCTTGATAGTACACGTATTTGGAGTTTAAGTTTTCCTAGATTTATTTTGACGCAGACTAAAACTACACACATAAGGTCGTAAAATTTGGGGGCGTAAACGTTTTACCTTTCATGATCACACATAATCGGTTAAGTAAATTTGTATAGTTCCAAACCAAAATTTAGTTTCAAATAAAGTATCCACTACAAATGCTAATCTACGGAATTTATTACTGTTTGTTTTGTGTCTGGTTATGAAATTAACTATATAAATATATACTTGGGAATTTACATATTATGTACTTCATCAGTCTTCTAGTAACCATGACGCAGTTTGTGCGTAGATTCGAATCAAATATGTAATATTAGTTTATCACTTCTATCACTTTTATCACTAGTTCATCACTTTTATTACTTATCTCTCTGAATGGATTCTTATTTCTTCGGATTAATAGTAAGCTGCTTAACGCTGCTTATTATTAATTATTTAATGATTTCTGATAAATGAATGAATCATTAGCAGCTTGTTTCGGTCCATTACTGGACATAGGTCTCTCCAATGGCACGCTACTAAGCTCGATCTTCAGCTTCGACTCCAACCGCTGCCAGCTGCCTCCAACCGTTATCTGTTGTGCCACAATGAGGCCAGGCACTGTCAATTCAGTTTGTTAATCTTTCGGCATATGTCGATTACTTTGGTTAATTAGTCGGATCGGCTCTTTTCGGATTCAACCCTTCCGAGCGATCCTGAGCATAGGCCTCTACATTATTCGATTATCGACCTTAAATTGGTGAACCAGCCGCACTGTAAATATTTACGTCTCGGCTCCGTATAACATAACGTGTTAGATGCACTCATTGGAGGCTTTGGTCTTCAAACTTATGCTTATCAGTGACGAAAAGAGGTTATGAAGTTTCCAATTTTTTTACAATTTCAAAGTAAACACTGAAAGAAATAATTAAGCTGCAATAGAGTAATCTCGGAAGACACCTCTGATAAAAAAACTTTGTAATCTATTATATCCTATTGAAATTATAACAAATCGATAAAAAAATGACAGATGGATGAAAACATACCATTTAATTGTTCAGGATGACCTTTACGAATACGACACAACAATGATACTAACAGACCATAGTAACAAGAGTGTCTATGGGATCATAAATTAACACGACGGCGCTAACAGAACAATTTTGTGTCTAGACGTAAATTTGGAAAATGCACAGTGTAGCATTCACATGACCACACTAAGTGTGTCGTCCTTAAATATTTACCAGAAATGGCATAATTTGTTAACGATTCGGTTGCGCAGAGTGACGAAGAGTATAACCATATTTCGAGAGTTAACACAGCAATGGCACGGCCAGGTTAATGTGATTTAAATTACGACAACCTTGGAAATAGATGTGGTACAACAAAACGAGAATGAAGTGACAGTTAACGATGATCACAGATCTGTTGATAATCCTAAGCTCGATGACCACTTGAACTAAAAGACGAATTTATCAGTACAAAATAATAAATAGCACAGTCATTACATTCTTCTATTTGTTGTATAGAGAATTCTATCTATATCTAATGAAATGTTGAATCTTGTCAGAGTAAGTAAGGAGAGTGGCAACTAGCCGCGTAGTTCATTCCAAAGCTTAGAAAGATTACAACTTGCATACCAAAACATCACATTGCCGTCATAGAGCAAGAGGCATGCCACTTAGTATACACATATTCATTTGTAAATCCATTACCGCTCTGCTGATTCGAATACTATAAAGTGTGGAGTATAATAAACTTTCTAAAATTTTTAAAAGGTCAGTGACATGTAATAGTGTAATTGTAAATAAAATAATTTATATATTTCAAAGACTACTCTGGGTTAATTATACTATCCAGACGTATATGTGAAAAAATTGGAATCCATTTCAATTATTATTGTCACTAAGTATTTGGACTATATTGCATTGAAAATTCCTTTGCCGACTTTGTCATTGCTGTGTTAAAAACTCACTATTGTGTTTAATGAAGTCAATAAAATTGACTGGCTTGATTGTGTAGTGGGTAGTGAGATTGAGTATTGAGATCCGTCCTTAGTTTCGCAGTCAAAGGCGAAAAAAACATGCTTTCGAAAACACACCTGCAACGTATATATGTATCTATGTACGAATGTATTAACATTAATGCTTTTGAACGTGTTTTAATGTAGTAAGGACGAAATTGCAGCTTTAATGAATATTACATAGCATTGAAAACGTAACCGCAAAGTAATGTCGTTGAAGTGAAACTCTTCAAATGATTATCGACATGCACGCAAAACGCGTGCACAACTTCTGCATCAACTGTTTTAAAAATGAGTTTAAAAGTTACGGAGAATAACGATTATAACAGATATTTGTATTATACATATACCTAATTTTGAAGTTGACGTACAACACTGACAATACAATGAAATGAAGCCTTCGGAAGCAGAAAATCCGTCCGGAATAGATACAATATTTTTCTTTTAGGGATACCTACATCAAGTAAACTAACCAGTTTATTAACAGTAAGAGTAATGTGAACTAAGCATAGTGTAACAAAAGCCGTTTTGTGTAACTATGAGTATTTGGATTTTAGTTGATTCCGATACCAGCTTGCATCCATTGTTCCATTCCATGTTCCACGTGCGCGGCCGCTCGGAATAAACGAGATAAACGTATAGGAACTTTTGTTTTATCACCGAAAAATGTCATGACACTTTTCATTTTTCCATTGCATTCGAAATGCTTTATTGTGTGTTGACACTGCGGAACAATCGTTTTGAAAAAGTCGCGATGTAAATATCTATAGATGATATTTTTATCCCGACTTTTAATACGGTATTTGTTAATAAAAAAAAATAAGTAATTATGTAATCAATTCGCGTTGCGTCTGAGTGCCACAATATGTCCCGGTAGGTTCGTGGTTATGAATAGAGTTTCAGGCTCAATATTGGAACAATAAAAGAGTTGCAGTCAATGGATAACACGAAGTATCGAATCATTAACCAAGTATGACGGACTTTTAATACTAGAATATTCCATCTGTATAAGCCTTAGAAATCTTATGATGTCCATGATACTTGTTCAGCTCCATTGTTATGGAGAAAAGTAACGATTATATGTATATGTATTGCATATATTTCAGTAAATCTTATTGTCATTCGCAATTAATTCGACGTGCGTTCGGATGTTGCAATTATTTCATAGTGTATGTCGAACGACTATCTGTATATTTCTGATGCTGATCACGGTGCGTGTTCTGTTGAAAAAACACAACGAAATACTAATGAATTTTCATCAACAACCTTCGAAAATTCAACGCTCAATATGCACCCCATTTTTGCATACCTCATTTTCGCAATTTATAATCAAAACAATTAAACACACTGGATGGGGTTTAGGTGCCGAGCGGAGGGTGAATACTTTTACCATCGAGTGTGCAATAAAATATCGTTACTCCCCTTCAATAAAAAGCTGACACTAAATTTATTGCGTTAAAGTTCAAAATTCGATAGCTCGGATATTGGTCGGCTGCAATTCACGTGAGTTATGATCTGATGATATTTGAGTAAAGACTGGAAGGGCTGCAACCGAAAATGCGATTTAAAATATTCCAAAGAATATCGAAAATTGAATGGACCGTTGCGACGCTTTTCCTTTGAAAAGTTAATGGTTATTTTGGCTTGCAGCTGGTGGATGGAGCGTGTTGATAATTTCACGTTTAATGAAGCGAGCCTGCCTCGTCGTCTCCGGAGGAAGACAGTGGAAAAATGCTAGCGGTGAATGGAAATTTTCTTCGTAATTGTGTGTTTCATTGTCTCGTTTATGAAGCGAGAGGAATAATACAGTTCATCTATGCTTTTCCTTTTTTTCCGAACGGGTGAATAAATAATGCGTGCCTTTTATTTTCCTATAAAACAAAAGTGCGACTGGATATAATGGGTGCCTGAGTTTTAAGGTTTTGAATTCTGTTTTTCTTATAGAGTAGATAGAAAGAATAGAATAAATATTTATTACATTAGAGGAGATACTTATTTATATCTTATTAAAATTCTAGTGTTCTGTGTTTTTAACAAAAATACTAATTTTATCCATTCACTGATTATAATTTGTGCAAAGACATTTGATTTTCATTTCACAGACAAAAATACTAAATATGAAATGAATGTTAATACAAAATAGAACTACGCCCTGATCTGTAAGCTAAGTATTGTTATTCACCATTATCATAATTTCAGGGAATTGACGTCCACTGCCGGATACAGGCGTTCCTCAAGCATCGCCCTAGCTCACGTTCTTCCATATTAAAAATCCACCGTATCATGCGAGGTCCTCAGAAGTGGGCGAATAGCACTGGATGGCAAACATCTCTCACTTACCAGCCTTGACGAGTTTTTTCTCGATTTATTGTTACTCGATTATCTCGATTTAGTTGTATCATTCGAACTTCTCGTAATTCATGGCACCAATGGGTTTTGGAAAATTGTAAACTGATGTGTAGGTGTAAAATGGTGATGTATATTATTTTCGAAATATCAAATAAGATATTCATCACGCGGTATCTTGGCCATCTTTGATTCAGTATAAAAAAAGACAAATGTTTGGATAAATGGATTGTCTCGCGCAAATAATATTGGCGAAGACTAGGATCGCTCATCCGCATAATACCCAATATCTTCACTGAGCAAGATCCTTTCCACGATATTTATTATTTATTACACGATTACGTCTATGTTTTTGGTTTTGCTGAATCACGTGAACTGTGAGGGTGTGAGGACAGGTGGTTATTAGCTTATGAAATGGACCTTTCGAACTGTTTTGGATTTTCGCGATATATACCAATGTTTCGTTTACGTTACTAATAGTTACGTTACTAATAAAAAGTAATATTAGCAACTCTCATTATTACCACAACTCTCAAAATATTTATGTAATTTGAATGAAATGTTGGCAAATTTCTACAAGTACAAGTAGCTTAGTAACTTTGCAGTACATCTGCCACATAGATTAGACGACGTCTCGTAAAAGAGAAGTGAAGTCTGATTCTTATGGGAGTAATATTCTTACTGAAGCATATACTCTACTCATAACGATGTTATCTTCCAAAAATCAAAACTGTGTGAAGTGATTTTTAACACGATTGTCCGATAAAGATGTCATAGAATGGTGCAGTAATTGATAAATTATGATTAAATCATTGGTGTAAAAGATTTTTTAAGTGCAGAGACCAGCGTTTGATAGACGCTCGTCTGAACGGGGAGCAGTTACAAATAGCGATTGCCACCTATAGACATGTGCATTCGATCTCGCATATGATTACAGGAAAGAATTGTTAGTCTTGATTAATAAAGTTAGTATGAAGTTTTAACAAGATTTCACACTGTCCTATTGGACACTGTCGTATTGGGAGTTGCTTACAGATACGTTGCTGTTACTGAAGAATGAAATGGTCAATATAATCAAACCGAAACACCAATAAGCATAGCAAAAATTTAAGTTAAAATAATGGGTAGGGTAGAAATAAGTGTAGCTGTAGTAGTTCTGTGGGAGTGGTAGAAAACAAATGCATATCGATGGGGTCAGTCTTAGTAGAAATGCTTGAGAATTAGTTAAAGGGAACACAAAAGGCAGCGGTAGTCAACGCTGATATAACCTAATTTTGTGCCTTCTCAAGCAACGTGGAATGACGCAACTTACCTTAAGTACTCGTACTTTACCGACTAATCTATAGATCAAAGAGTGTACTTTCTCGCGTACCTACGCCCGAAGTCTACACTTCTACATCTTCATTTAAACGTGAGGTAATACCAAATCGAATGTCACGCCCCATCGGTGTCGTTGAACCCGAGTATTTTTAATTGTAATGTAGATTAACTGTTATCTGATGGAGGCTGTTTGAGCATTCGTAATAACATATTTATTTTTACGTTTGACAGCGGTGGGCGGTGCGATCAAAGATAACGTACGCCTCTAAAGTCTAATGCGAACCAAGATGCCACAACACTTACCTACGAGTATTAGAGGTATACTTAGTAGTAATTTCCATAAATGTATTTATAATCTAAATACATAACTGAAGATAGACTTGAAATTTGGTGAAAAATTATAATCTTGAATGTAATGACTAAAAATTTTCGGTGTATGTGTATATCGCAGCATCGAGCTTGTAATCCCCAAAGGGGTAGGCAGAGGAGTTTCACTCCCCCGTTTCGTGAGTTACGTTTACATTCCACTACAGAATAGGTGGCGAGCTAATTGCCGTACATATCCATCCTCCGAGCCACGCCAATAAAAAATGTGTATAACAAGTGAATGTGAATATGTTTTACTTTTATACAAATAACTCTTCTCAGGAGCAAATACATTTATAACTCCATAAAGCTAGCGAACGTGATCATAATAGGTACCTAATACGTAAGAATAGAGATATCTAGAATCGACACTTTCTGCCTACCGTAGTACATAATATACTCGTACCTGCCTTTGAAGTTACTCATAAAACACTCTTATAGTATATTAAATCTGTCTGAAGTAAAATTACAATTTATGCAGCGGCGTTTTAAACTAAAACGTAAAATTAATATAAAGGTGTTGTATCGTTTAAGTTTTTGTTACGAGTTTTTGTAGTCGCGGCCACTTAGCGAAAATTGACGGCAACGTGATCAATATTTGAAGGTTTTTTTTTCCTGTTTCTTTGTCTGAAGATGAATGCTCGTTAAAAGGGTGGTGATGATTGAACACAAAATGAGATCGAACGATTATATTATACAAAATGGTTCTTTTGTTTAAAGTTCGTTAAATGAAATCCATTGAAAAAAAGGCACTTCGCTTGTATTTTGATACAATATTTTTTATGAACCTACTTAACAACAATCATGTTGATGTGATACCTATAATAAACATTAGAATACCCGTGGCTCTGATTTAAAATTATGATATTGGTTTTCATCTACATCTTCGGTCCGTCTCAGCCCACTGTTGGGCAAAGGTTCCCTCTAATAAAGACGTATTTCGTCCACAACCTCCATGCTGGACATGCGTATCGGGGATCGAGGAGCACAACTGCTTGCATCGCCTAGCGTTAACGACCACGTCATTTGGCCGTACGGTCACCGGCTGTCAGCGCGGTCAGCCTTCACCAGGGTCACATCGGTTGTCTTGTGCAGCATGTGCTAGTGAAATTGGTTAGAACCCTACATATGTACCTAGGGAAATCGTTACACTCTGATTATAATATTTTTAGCAGGCCTGTGAGGATATAAATGATTAGCACTCGGTGTTCCCTGTTTACCACGTAAGGTACTTGTCGTGATGATATAATAATAATAACCACGTAGTACGAATCCATTTTAATAGTATTAAGTAACATCACGCCTGTAATCCCCGAAGAGGTAGGCAGAGGAATGTAGAACACTCCTACGTTTCACCAGTTACTT